>VZTY01025032.1:0-14813 GCA_013400935.1 Turnix velox | reverse complement strand
TATGAAGACAGGCTGAAGGAGTTGGGGTTGTTCAGCCTGGAGAAGAGAAGGCTCAGGGAGGACCTTATAGTAACTTACCAGTACCTGAGGGAGTCCTACAGAAAGCAGGGGAAGGACTTTTTAATAAGATATCGGATGGGAAGACCAGAATCAACAGATGTAAATTGGAAGGGGGTAGATTTAGACTTGATATAAGAAAGAAATTCTTTACAGTGAGGGTGGAGAAACACTGGAACAGGTTACCCAGAGAGGTTGTGGACACCCCCTCTCTGGAGGTGTTCAAGACCAGGCTGGACAAGGCACTGAGCAGCCTGATGTAGTGGAAGGTGTCCCTGCCTATGGCAGGGGGGGTTGGAACTTGATGCAAGGTCCCTTCCAACCCAAACTATTCTATAATTCTCATCCAGAAGAAGTAGTTTAAAACAGATTTCAAGTCTCACCTACAATTCATCTTAAAAAGCCAAATTTTAAAGCTGCCTCACTCTAGACATGCAAAGATTTGGGCTCACA
Source organism: Turnix velox (assembly GCA_013400935.1). NCBI lineage: Eukaryota > Metazoa > Chordata > Aves > Charadriiformes > Turnicidae > Turnix > Turnix velox. Next base: position 14,303 of record VZTY01025032.1, on the reverse strand, counting down.
ACTGAAGTTTCCAAGACAATTTTACAAAGGATTTTTCCTGTGGCAATCCTTGCTATATATATGTATTGCCATATACAAAGCATAAACCTTATACCTGTTATGAATATATGTCTTCATTGCACACATGAGGAGGTACTACCTCATCTTTGTTATGAAAGGTTAAGTACCTCTTCTAAAAACCAAAGGTCCAAAAAGGAGCCTTGAAAGCAGGAAGAGAAGAGAGCATTGGACATTGAACAGTAGCAGATAGCTCCAGAACGATGTGAAGATGATTCTTAGCCTGTATTTTCTATTTTCCCAACACTGCTTCAGATTTTCAGTATCCCAGCTATAAAAACATTCCTCTGAGACTTAACATGGGAATGAGAACAGAGACAGAGGCCTCAATAGCATACACAGCATAAGAAAATCCAAAGCAGAGGAGCTAAATCCCTAGTACATTCTAGAGCTGGTTACACCATGTCATGATGTCTTGGCAGATGTAAAAGTCTTGCATGAAAACAGGGCTAAAAACAAAGTTGACTACTGAGCTGCAAGTCACAGTTTGCATCTCAAGCAGAGAAGCACAGACATGGTAACCTGGCTGGTATAGGGTACAAATGTATATATACCAGCCACCAAGGAGTCTGGTCTCCCACTCTTAATAATTGGGATTTCTTGCTTTAACTGTGATACATTAATAAATTCCATCCTTTTTAGGAAATGAAATTTTTATAAAGTATTCATTTAAAGAAATCATGTAAACACTGTGACCAACAGAACTAAAATCTTGAGTAAGAATTACTCTTTCTTAATTGACTCCCTAGATAAGATTATCCCCATTCTGCTGATCTCAGCACAAAGACAGGCTAGGAAGGCTGGAATTCATTTTTGTCCCTGCACAGCTTTAGCTAACATATAGTCTCTTCCATCTGTTCAGCATCCATAGACACAAATAAATCTCAAGGAATGTAGAGAATTAGATAAAAGAATTAATGTAAGGCCAAGAAACTTCAAATTCTGAACGTGACATTAGCTGTAATTGTCAGAAAAGCACGCAAGATAAAGGCTGCCAGACACTTTAACCCAAACATCTTTGTTTGTTCATGGTGTTGCTGGGAGAAATTTGCCCTTATGGTACAAATGAAGAGGTAAGAGTCCTTCAGTGCAAAAGGACTGCTACAAGATGGTAACTTTAATTATTGCTTGACTTTGACATCCTGAAATCCCAAGCACTGAAGACATCTGGTTCATGGATTCTCTTTGCAGAAGCTTACAAGAGTCTGAAACACTTGTAGAAAATAAGTTACAGAGGTCTGCCAGAAAAACTAGTTGATTTAGAGATACTGCTAGAAAATTAAGTCACACAGGTATGCCAGAAAAGAGCTGGCTGCAAGAGAAGAAGGATTATTCTTGCTGAGTCGCTGTCTTAGATTCTCAAATAAGTCAGATGACAAATTAATGATTAGTCATCACTGGGGAGAAAAAACAAACCATCAAAACAAACAAAAAACAACTCAAGCATCAAGCACACAAGTTAGATGCCTGTGCAAATTTCTAATGCTTCTATGGAGATTGGTTCTGCTCTGCTGCATCTTACAAACCATTCCATATTCATCAGGGTGCTGACCCCACAGGCACAGGAAAAAGCAGAGAAAGCCAAATGCACAGGCTGGGGAGACCAAAGGTGCTCTGACAAGCACTCTCTGCTCAGCTGCACCATGGACCACCTTTCTGATTGCACATAAGCCATTCAAATCCCTGTCTAGATGTTATCCAGTAACAGAAATATAAAATTCATTTTCAGTCAAGTGTTGCTGCTGAGTCTACAGGAAAGGTTCATGAAACTGGATGGGAATCTGGATCTTTTAATATGCCACCATGTATCATAGAATCATAGAATGATTTGGCTTGGAAGGAACCTTCAAGATCATCTAGTTCCAACCCCCCTGCCATGGGCAGGGACACCTCCCACTAGACCAGGTTACTCAACTCCTCATCCAGCCTGGCCTTAAACACCTTCAAGGAGGGGGCATCCACAGCCTCTCTAGGCAACCTGTCTCAATGTCTCTTTGAAACCAGTATTTTTAACAACTTTGCATACAATGCTAAATCAATAGCATGCTACAGTTATGTAAGTCTTGTAAGGAAATGTGTCCTGGACTTTAATGAAGATTAAAGGAATAACGTCCTCATAATTTTGTTTCTCCAGTTTAAGTTGAATTGAACAGATTTCTTTTCTGCAGACCTCTTCACCCAGCCTCTTCACAGGAAGGGCTTCTGCTTACACAGTTCTATCCTTTAACATGCCCCAGGGTGCAATATTTCTGGCTGACATGGGGATCTAAGACTGGAATCTTTCTCAGCTTTCCCTGCAGGCCTGTGAGGCATTGCCTGCACTATAAAATGTTGTTCAAGATGGACTTACCTCAGTCATTTTCTACTTTGATTCAAACACAAGAGTTCTTTCTTGCTTCCTTCAAATAAACTAATGATCCCACCTTACAAAGGATGAGGACAGGAGGAGAGTTTCAGTCATCTATGAACCTCTCTCTCTGCCCTCTCCCATTTACTCATGTCAGGCTTCCCCAAATTTCCCTGAATACTACTGGTTGAGGACTCCTCTTTCTGGTAGATGGTCTTCTGCTGTAAGATTTCTGACTGCAGATCAGAGATTACCCTAGTGAGCAGAGCAAAAAAAGAGAATAGGCATGACTTACTTGTTTGCTTCCTCCTCAAACTGCATGTGGGAGGCACTGGCAAACACTTGAGCTGCTGCAGGACTCCTGCTTGTGGGCTGACACTTCACTGTGTAAGCACAGAAACAATGGAGTCTTAATTACCGCAGCTCTGCAGTAATTCAGCAACCAAAATCAGGGCCACAGCTTGAGAGCATGACTGATAAACAGCTAGCTAAGAGCCTGGTGAGCAGACCATCTGTAGTCTGTCGAAGAGCTGACCAAGATCCATATCAAACACCCCAAGATAATACGAGCAGGCTGAAAAGTGTCCAAATATGGTATTAAAATTGAACAACACAAACAAACAGAACACAGTCCAGCTAAAGCATGGAGCTTCACATATAAATGAAGAGGCCAACATAGAAGTGCTCAGCAGAAGGTGACAGCTTATAGGAAGACATATAAAGAAACATCAGATCAGCAACTGATCAGCTTTCTCCTCTTCCATTACAATCAACAGAGAAGAGCTTGTGCCTTCTTGGTACTCAGTGGCAGCACAGGAGGGACACTGGCCTGCTAGAGACAATCCAGAGGAGGCAACATGTTGAGGTTGTTCAGCCTGGAGAAGAGAAGGTTCAGGGGGGACCTCGTAGTAGCTTCTCAATACCTGAAGGGGGTCTTCAGAAAGGTAGAGGTAGGATTTCTGAATAGGATATGTGATGGAAGGACCAGGAGTAACGGATATAAATTGGAAAAAGGTAGATTTCGTCTGGATCTAAGAAAGAAGTTCTTTCCTTTGAGGGTGGTGAGACACTGGAACAGGTTGCCCAGAGAGGTTGTGGATGTGGAGGTGTGCAAGGCCAGGCTGGATGAGGCACTGAGCAACTGGTCTAGATGGAGGTGTCCCTGCTCATGGGAGGGGGGTTGGAACTAGAAGATTTTTAAGGTCCCTCCCAACCCAACCCATTTTATGATTCTATAATGTTCACAAAATAGAAAGTCAAAGCTTAGATTTGGGTCACTGAACTGGAGGGTTTCACTGTGCTACCTTGAATAGAAAACCTATGGTACACTGAGCTCTGGAGGTGCACAGGGCTGAATAAACCACGATCCCCAGGTCTTCAAAGCAGCCAACTACAGCCAGTAGTCTGCCATTGCAACAACAAATGTGGGGACAGAAGTAAGAAGTTGTATGAGACACAAGCAGAAGGAGCCACCACAGGCTTAACGTCTATAGTTTCATGCCACATTTCTCCTCCCACGAGTGTGAAAGCAGTAAGCAGTGAAATGACAGTACTGGGTGGGGGGGAAAAGGCCTACTTACTTTCTATTCAGAATTTCTCCTGTTGTAATTCACCCTACAGAGACTTACAAAAGTATCTTTAGGTGACATCAGCAAAAAGATCTTTTTTGTGCCCCATTAGTATGCATGGTACCAGAGGAAAAATCCCTCTCAGCATCTTCAGGTTAACCTTGTCAAACAGCTCCTTGTTTCCCTTCCTGCTACAGGAGAATAAAAACTATTTTCCAGGATCATCCTGTGTCACTGGGGAATGGACACAACATGGAACAAGGCTGGTGAGAAGATGCTTTGCAAATGCTGCTCACAAAGAGGAAATGTAAAGACATCTTTGAGGCCAGAATTTTAGAAATATAAAGAGGTCTTCGAGGTCAAAATCTTTTCTGTAGCCCAGAGCAGCCATGATAGCAACATGAGAAAGACTAAACTGGAAACACAGCCTGTTTTCCAATGCAGCTCAGACTTCCCTGTTTGAATAGGGTGAATCTACTGAATTCTCCACAGAGTTAATGGAAGACAAAACAAGTATTTTCCTAGAAAGGTTTCAAACTTCTTTGGAAAGGGTATTAGCACATATTATTTCGTTAGGTATGTTAGAAAGCCCAGATTAATTAGTTCCCTTGTTTGTGGAGAATTTTTGTCCCAGGTGCACAGTCAGGTTCACAGCTTCTTAGACTGGGAATTCTGAGTTTTTTGAATCTCAAACCCTGTGTTGAATTTTCTCCAACAAATCAGCTTGTTCTTTATTCATATATATATGTGTACACAACACTGGCTGACCTTGTGATCTCAGTGTCATGAACTCACCGAAGGTATCTATTTCTCTAACCACAACTATACAGATTCTTGAATAAATTATCAATACTCTTTTTTTTTTTTTTTACATGGATTTTAATTCCCACTACATCTTGTTTGAATAGCTCTTTGTAGGCATTCTCATATCACAGTAGATCTTGCAAGAGGAATGCACAAGCCAGGGTTGTGACCATGACTTTTTACACTGTGAAGAATTCCAGATTTTGATTAGTTGTTCAGAACAATCTCAGTTGTGTATTTCAGTCTGGCAAGAAGGAAGATACCACTACATCTCAGAAACTGCAAACCAAACAAGGAAACTCGAGAATACCCAAATGGATTCCCAAGTTAAAAGAAAAATTGTACAAAAAATTACAAATATGGCATTCAGGAGAGAAAATACAGAATTAAATTTACAATTGCAGTACAGGCTCCCCAGAAAGAGTATGGGGTCTCCTTCTCTGGAGATATTCAAAACTTGCCTGGACACCCAGCAGGGGGATTGGAATAGATGATCTTTCAAGGTCCCTTCCAATCCCTGGCATTCTGTGATTAAATTTTAACTAAGCTTAAAATTAATGCTTCTCATATAGTGATGATAATATGATGGAAATGTAAAGGTGATAACAGGAAAGGCCACAAATCCAGAAGAGCCCTGTTATACTAACCAAAATCTCTCCCACCTGCTTTAAATTGTGATTCAGACTAGGTTGCATACACCCAGAGCCTCAGATCATCTTCAGCTGTAAAACCCTACACATAAAACTTGACATGAAAAGGTGAGGGATTTTTTTTTTTTGTAGGCAAGACTACTATCACAGAGATAACACATAAGATCTTTCAGTACAATGGAATGCAAAGACCAATTTTGATTAATATCTGATCCACAAAGACATCAAAAATGTAATGGTGTTGCAATTTCTGTTCAGCAGGGCATTGGAAATCAACATCGGGAAGGAGGCAAAATAAATTGCAGAACAAAACTCTATCTCCATCTTCAAGGTACTTTAGCCAAGAGCAGACAACAAATCGGGTGATAAGAAGTAAATCATCACCTCTTCCCAGTGAGATCAGAGAAATCAGGCTAGATCATAGAATCATAGTATGTTCCAAACCCCCTGCCATGGGCAGGGACACCTCTCACTAGACCAGGTTGCTCAGGGCCTTGTCCATCCTGGCTTTACACAGCTCCACAGAGCATCCACAACCTCTCTGGGCAGGCTGTTCCAGTGTCTCACCACCCTCACAGGAAAGATTTTTTTTCTTATCTCCAGCCTATATCTACCCTTTTCCAATTTGCATCCATTCCTTCTAGTCCTGCCATCCTGCACACTATTCAAAAGTCCTACCCCAGCCTTACTAATAGGCCCCCTTCAGGTATTGATAAGATCTGGAGAGAGTGAAATGCAGTTAAGCAACAGTGCCTTGTAGACAATGTTTCACAAGAGAAAACCCATCAAAGCTCAGTAGATTTACAGAACTGGGACAGTATTTATGATTATACAGATGATACTACCAGTAACTTTATGTCCTTGCCTTCAGTTTCCCCTATACAGCCAATGCCAGCTTCAGGACAGAATCAAATCACTCAGCTGACTGATTAAGAGCCCTCAAACCAGGTCAAAAAGGCACTGTTGGGCTCAACGCTCGCCTTGAAAAATGGATGAGATAAACAGTTCTAAAATTAAAAAGAGAGATTTGCTGTAACAGACAGGTAGCCCAATGAAACATGACACATCATTCCTTGAGGTAGGGAAACTGGCAGCCTGGCTGGCTTGTCCTCATGACATCCCCAGGATATATGACTGTCTCAGCAGAGAACAGAAAAAGGTACAAGACTTGTCCATACCACTGCAGCCTAATTTAATTAACAGTCTGCTCAAGATCTAAGTTTCATAATTAATAGTAATGCAAGGAGGTCAACAACCTCATGGGAAAGGAAAGAAATTGTAGTGCTCTTCCAGAACTAGTTGACTAATCCTCATTGGGGATCACTGCAACAAACATTTCCAAGGAACATTTCTGGCTTTCAGGAAGTTCCCAAAAGTGTGGGAGGCAGCAAGGAAAGTACTTGATATTCATTTCTGACCCCTGACCACTCTGCTCTTTCAGTTTATTTACCAACCTGCTATCAAGTTCATAGAAAAGAAATATTCAATGGGTTGGGTTGGAAGAGACCTTAAAGGCCATCTAGTTCCAATCTCCCTGCCATGGGCAGGTTGCCCAGAGAGGTGGTGGAGATCCCATCCCTGGAGTTTCTTTCTCTCTTGGAGACATCCAAGGCCAGGCTTGCTGAGGCTCTGAGCAACATGACCTATTTTAGGATGTCCCTGTCACTGCAGGGGGTCGGACTGGATGCGCTTTGAAGGCCCCTTCCAACTCTACGATTGCATGACTACTGGAGAGGTCTGTTGCTGTGATGCAGGCAAATGTGGGAGAGCAGACACAAAAATACTTACTTGAAAAAGTTCAAATTAACTTTTAACCTCAAAGGCAGCCCAAAGCTGTGGTTTTGTACTAAGCAACTAATAAGATCATGGCCAGTGTATGGGAACAAGTGAATTTGGTCTGTTCTCTAGTGGAAAGCCAGAGTCAGTTTTGACATCAAAACTTCCATCTTTTAGCCTTTAAGGACAACAGAATTTTCCCGCTCCTACCTTCAGACTTATTAATAACTGCAGAGGATTGGTCTGCACTTTCAGAAACATGATTTGCTTGAAGGAGAGTAGAGGCATCATTGCTAATAGTGTCACAGCAGACACTGGCACAAGCAGGACTTCACTAACACCACTACAAAATGGAAAAGCTGTTCTTTTCCAGGGAATCAAAACAAAGAGTCTAGTTCAAGAGTCTCCTCCTGAGCAGTTCCCTCTAGATTTCCTTTCTCCACATCACTAATTGTATGGTCTGCCTGAAGGTCTGTCCCAAAGGAAGCTTATACCCCACAAATTCCCTGTAGCAACTGACAGGCAAGCAGGGATGTGCAATCAGCTCCTAGAACCACATGATTAGTGATGATTAGTGAGGAAAAACACTTGATATAATGGCTTAGGCTGATTTTGCTGGGGATGGAGAGGAGGATACATGTCTATACACACACCTTACCAAAACCAGCACTAAATCTGCCTGTCCAGAATCCAGTCTCCATGTGGAATTGTGCATGGTGTCCTTGATCATAGTGAGCAGAAGTGCTTACACCACCAGAAGGATTAGCTTGCTGAAAGATGGATACCATATCCGAGCTTGGTTTTGCATAACAAGCCCTCTGAAAAAAACTGTATGTGCTGCTTCATTGGTTGCTAAGAAATTCAGCACTCAAAGTTCATAACTATTGGACAGACACCTGAAAGTTATCCCCCAGGAATCTCGTTTCCAAGACAAACCAAAGTGATTTTATCCCAGTGTTTCCGAGAACTCTGTTACAGCTGAAAATCAGCCCTGGTTTCAGCAGCCTGCAACAGCCACCTGAAATCTCACTGTATTTTGTGAGACCCTCTCACTATTTTATCTACCACTGACAACTTATTGCATGCATCAAGCTCACTTTCTTTCTAGGAAAAGAGAATTTGCAAGGAAGAACATAATCTCTGCTTAAGCAGAGGCTATGATATAAATTGATTGGCCAAAACTTGGTGACTGAAGTAGTCTGTCTACGAAATTTGTTGACATTATTGCAATTCAAAATGCTTCACTGATTAACAGACTAATCAATTTGACTAAATTTGTGGTCATCAGCATGCATTACTCATGACTAAAACCAGTAAGCGTGCTCCTAGGTAAGCCATAAAACTCATGCATCATGTTAATAGGCTCTTGATAAAATCAACAATAACATTTACCAAAAAAGTCTCAGTAACCAATAGAAATAAACCACCAAATACTCCAAAAGAGCCCATTTGGGGTTTTTTTTAGTAAAGATACATTTTTGTATTTAAAATAATAAAGCACTTCATCAGCCTCTATCGCTGTATTTCCTAGTTTGGGTTGTCTTCTTGCTCAAAAAGAAGACACAAGGATCATGTGAAAGACATCTGGGCATCTTTCTTGACTGTGCTCTGTGGAACAGAGCTGTCATCTCCAAATTTTATAACACTTGGCAGCCAGCCCACATTCTTTGTGCATCACAGACTTCCCCTAAGGCCACTGAGTGTGCTGGATAGCACAGGGTTAGGACTTCCAATTATAAACCTGGATCTACTCACACTTTCTGGGGCTTAGAGCTGCAGATACTACAATAGCACATGTAGAGGATACATCACTTCTTCATACCTACAGTCCCAGGGGACCCTCACCTTTTCAGTCACATTTTTGATGCATTTTTCCCTGTGAAATCATGACCTACATTCTATTTGTAATTTCCAAAGTAATAAAAATAACTCGAGAATCTCACTATAAAGCAGAGCTAATTCTGTGTCTTACAGAGTCCTCTCATCTGGTAAATCCAGAGGAAAACATGCTTTGCAGCACCATTAATATGCCCTTTACTTGCTGACCAGCTTGAAGCAAAAGAAGCAGAACGTGCCTGGGTTTTAGACACACAGTGTCAAACTTAGGCTCAAATATGCTTCTCAAGAAACTCTAGAAGAACCACTGTTCACTCACAACAGGATGAAAGCATTCTGACTGCAGCTCAACACTGCAGACTGAAACTGGGAAAGAGAAGAGCCCAAGGCACACATTCTAAAAAAACAAAAAGAATGACTCAAGAGGTAAATTATAATCTCATGGAAATACTACAGTAAAAGGCTGATCTTCACATATAACGGCACCATTAAATAACATGCCTACAAAGCAAAGACTGATCAGACAATGTATTTTTCTTCAGTGCATCTGAAATGTGCTGATGAATTAGTCTCAGCAAATGGCTCAAACATGATCAATTAACCAGCTTTCCACAGGAAAAATGCCAGTTGATCTCATGGCACAAAGCAGAAAATAAGATCTGGCTGTAAAATGTACATTATCCCACTTCCCTGTTCTTTGCTTCACCAAAAGTCAATGTCTGTGGAGGAAGAATGGTAGAAAAGGGATCACAACCAAACTCTATCTAATCTTCTCCTCCCTCATTTCAAGAGAGCAAGTATGATTCTCAAACGCTTCAGGTATTAGCACAGGACTCAGCGTCCAGCTTTCAATGGTCGGTTGTTTAGTTTTGAAAACATGCATTCTAGTGCATCTATAGATAGTAAAATATAAATTCTACTCCAGAACTGCAGTGGAAGTGCCATAAATCTGGGAATAACTTGGTTATATTAACTGCATATTAACTGGGATACAGGAACAGATTTTTGGCAGCTTCAGACCATCCACAGGTAAACCTCATCATCCAGCTCTAAGTACTCTGAGACTGATCTGAAACACATCCCCTAAATCTCAAGTTCCCCAGATAATTTTTTCCCAGCACTGATCCAGAAATAGCAAGTGATTTCTAGGTGGCCTGAGAATGAACAGGGCGAAGAACTGTGAGAATTTCAGATAGAGCACGTCTCTGTCTATTAGACAGTAAAATAAGCTGAGAAGCCAAAAAGAGGTCAGCTAAAAAAAGAGGTATTCCTCACTCCATTATGCAAACTGAATTTATTCATGTAGAAAAATCTCTGAAAAAACAACTCTCCTAGCAGGGCTGCTGTTGCATATTGCTACAGCCAATTCCTTTGGGTTTGAACTCTGACCACTCAGAATTTAATTTTGCTTCACAATACAATCACAAATAGTCTGTGTCACTAAAGAATCTGCTCTTCAGCAAGCACTAATTCAACATAACACTTTTTCTTTCTTGTCTTTTTTTTAAAAGCGTGGTCATACCCATTTCTTTCAGCAGAGATTCCTTCCTTTTTCAGAGATAGAAAACCAAATACCTAAAAATCAAAAAGGCTGAATCTGGATGAAAAGGAAGATGACAAGATAAAAATCAGACCAAACAAGCTGCTAAGCCATCGGTACAGATCAGTCATACAGAACAATGAAAAAAAAAATAAAATTAATTCATATGTTCCTACAGCAACCACTTCATTTCAAGGTTAGGAATGTCATGACCCCAAATAGCACTTCCAGCTCTGATGAGATGCAAGCACTTGAAACATCTGAAGGCTAACAGATCCTCTAAAGCATTCATCATCTGTTGGAGAGCTGGTGGAGCAAAGGCAGAGCCTGGCTGAGTTGTCTACAGAAACTCACAGTTCCTTAGACCTATTAAGGAAGGAACCTCTTGAATGAATTGATGAGCCAAGTTCAGCATCAGAAAATAAGAAACTCCCCTTTCTGTTTAATACTGCTATGCAGAGGAGCACATCCACTGTCTCAACCATGTCATCAGGAATAAGTACTCACATCATGACAAAGTTATCTTATCTATGCAAAAAGCTCACTCAACTGAGCTCTTCCATAAATGGTACGAGACCAAACTCTGTGACCCTATAGTAGTCATGGAGAACACAATCCCTGCTTTTGATACTCCTGTAAGTGCTGAACTCACATAGCTCGATAATTTAAAGCTTCGAGTTGCAGTTTTAAATTATTAAGGGGAAAAAAAAATTCAAAATGGGTACCTTCTTTATTAAAAGATATGGTAAGTATGTTTGATCAGACCTATCTATTTAAAGACAATAGTTGTCCTGTTAATTTTATAGTCATAGAAAGGTTTGCGTTGGAAGGGCCCTAAAAGCCCCTCTACTCCCAGCCCCCCTGCCAGGGGCAGGGACAGCTCCCACTAGACCAGGCTGCTCAATGCCTCATCCAGCCTGGACTTAAACATCTCCAGAGAGGGGGCATCCACAACCTCTCTGGGCAACCTGTTCCACTGTATCACTACCCTTCACTGTAAAGAATTTCTTATCTCCAGCCTAAACCTCTCTTTTTCCAATTTGCATCCATTATTCCTAGCCCTCCCATCCTGTATCCTATTCAAAAGTCCTACCCCACCCTTTCTGTAGCCCCCTTCAGGTACTGAGATGCTACTCTGAGGTCCCCCCCCGAGCCTTCTCTCCTCCAGGCTCAACAACCCCTAATCCTTCAGCCTGTCTTCACATGGGAGGTGCTCCAGCCCTCTCATCATCTTTGTGGTCCTTCTCTGGACCCGCTCGAACAGCTCAATACCCTTCTATGTTGAGGGCTCCAGAGCTGGAGTCCTAATACAACCAATGGATGGTGATACACTGCTGATTAATAGTTATTGCACAGCAAGAAATCTACAATTGCCTTTAAACAGTGGTCACATTATAATCCTTTATTGCTACCTCAAACATTGGAGTCAACTTTTTTAAATCACGATTTTTAAAAAACCCACAAAACTTTGCTGTAAAAATACAAGCACCAGCACTGAATTCTCCCGATCTTAGTTCAGGTCAGGTTTCTGTTAATTTTGATCAGTGTCAATGTTATAATGCCCCGATATATCCCAAGTGATACGGTTCTGTGTTACAGTTATGCTCTGTGATTGTAAAGGCAATCAACTAAGATAGTTTATTGACCTAAAATCAAGTCTAGTGCTTTCTTCTTACAGTTAGCTGTCACTATCAGGAATAAAATCTAGGTGGTTACTGACTCAAGATAGCAAGATGTAATCAGTCCTGAAAGCACCAGGAGGTGTCTCAGGCTTAAAGACAGACTTTTAGGTAAAACATAAATTGGAGAATCTTTTATGTTCTTTGAAAGACATTTGAGTTTGGAATCAACCTTCAGCTTGCTGCAGTGATGTGTTCTGCACAAGTGGAATCTAACTGCACGTTTCACTGCAGTTGGTGAAGTTGGCCAGAGCCAAGAACAGATGGGAGCAAGACAGAACTTTGAACAATTTATGTCCAACCCAAGTAAACCTACCTAATAACCAAAATGACAGAGTAAGTTTACACAGATTGTTCAATTTCTAAATGCAAAGTAACTCCCTCTGCAGGGTCCAGACTGGATCCCACACTTCTCATGTTCTCGTACCCTTATTCTTCACAGGTCACACTACAGCAACATATTATAAGAAATTCAGTGTGAACTGTTTCAGCAAAGGAGTGGGGAAAGCTGGAGGGGTATTTGTCATCTGTGGTTAGGTGGGTTTTATTTGCAGTAATAAAATTCCCTTAAAGTAAGAGCTTTGGATTCATAACACACCTCCTAAAACCTTCGAACATCACACTTAGTCTATACTATTTTCTCAAAACTATTCATAGCTCAGGTTTTCTGCCAGCTGATTAATTTTCACTTCATTATAGTCACTTCTTCTCAGATACATTTTGTGTAAAGATTCCCAGGCTCCTAATTTTTCAGAGCCAAGTAGTAAGTTAGCTTCCTAAGTGCCAAAATTATTAACTCGGTCTTCTGCAACTGTTACATCCAAAGTTCTGGAGTCTAGTCTGGAACATCTGGAAAAAGCAAGCTGAATAGTTTCCTCCTATTAGTGAAAACCAGACTGATAAGATATCCCACTGGCTTTCTCCTTCCATTATAAATTCTGTTTCTCTCTCTGGATCAGCCCTCTATTTTTCTTGCATTGTCAATACAACCAAATTCCACAGCACTAAAGAAAACAGCATGGCTGAACTCGACACAAATTAGTCTCATAAAATGAACAAAGTGAGCAAGGATATCTTCATTTCTAAAGTAAACATTAATAAAATAAAATTTTAAAAAAGCTGTTTCGGTGTCTAATGCTTTCAGCTTCTTTCATCTCTGCTACGGGCTTTGGAATGATAGTCCTTTCCTGTATTCAATATTAGGTATCAAGCTAAGATTTTACAGATGCTCTAAATTCAGTTGCTCAGCTGAGTCATTATCATTAAACATCCCTGTTCCTCTGGAAGGAATACAGCACAGAATTATTTAAGAATTCAGCTGGCATCTGTAAGAAGTGGCACCAAAAGATGGCTGGTTTGGGTTAAACAAACATGTGCAATAGAAGTTCTGGTGCCCATATAAGAATGACAGAGTGCCCTTTACAGGGACCTCCTACCTTTGCCTCTCATCCCAAAGCTAAGCCTGTGCAGCCCATCACACCAAGTCAGAGGGAGCACAAGCAGGTGCTCTTTTGTCTCCCAGAAGAGACATCCACACTCAGCTGGCAAGTATCCCATGCATTCGTAGTCAAAGGGGAAATAGGTTTCACTCCAAAAAGGGGCTCCACTAAATAATTACAGTTTGACTTCTGTTCTTGCTAAGAGTCACAGGAAGGGTTACACAAATGTACCACAAGTGGGTTTACATGTCCCAGCAACCAAGGACACACAGCACAACCAGTGACAGAACCTACTCGAGTACTGACTGAACCCAATAGAGATGCACAAACCTACCGAGAGCACTCAGTGTCTTCTGGTTATAGCTCCTCAGACAGTAGTCATAGTCATCTAGGTTGGAAGGGACCTTTCAGATCATCTAGTCCAACCATCAGCCCAACTCTGACAAGCCTCATACCCGGACAGGGACTCGAACCCCTGACCCTCAGATTAAGAGTGCAATGCTCTCCCAACTGAGCTATACGTACAGGTGATAACTTCCATAACCCCACACGTGGAAAATGATACTGTCTACAAATCATTTCAGCATTAATCATAGAATGGTTTGGG
>VZTY01025031.1:28398-50983 GCA_013400935.1 Turnix velox | reverse complement strand
CACTGACACCCCTAAATCCCTTTCTTCAGGGCTGCCTTCAAGTATCTGATTTGAATGTAACAACCACTTCGAAAATTCCCAAGGCCACCCTTGGGTGAGTCACAACACCTCCTTTAGATGTTTGTGTCTCAGAAAATAAAGTCAGCAGATGTGCCCTTCATGATAAAGACTTACAAAAGCTAACAGTGCTACAAACCAATTATTCTATAATAAAACCAGCTCAGCTGTGAATCACTGGAAACCAGTGACTAACCTCTGGTGGAAATCAGAACTTGGTGCTTTACCCACGATTTTCTTTCTTAATTCAGAAACACCAGGAACAAACTGAATCTGGTCTCTCTTAAGTCTGCAGCCAGGAGGAAGAAGGGCTAGAACACTGAGCATTTATAGCTTGAAAGGAGAGGATGTGATTAGCAGGTGAAAAATCCCAATCTTTTCCATAATCATAGAATGGTTTGGGTTGGAAGGGACCTTCAAGATCATCTAGTTCCAATCCCCTTGCCATGGACAGGGACACCTCTTACTAGATCAGGTTGTTCAGTGCCTTGTCCAGCCTGGCCTTAAACACCTCCAGGGTCTGAAGAGGCATCCACAACCTCTCTGGGCAACCACCCACACAGCAAAGAACTTCTTCCTTATCTTCAGCCTAAACCTCCTCTCTTCCAATTTGCATCCATTACTCCAAGTCCTGCCATCCTGGACCCTATTAAAAAGTCCTCTCCCAGCCTTTCTGTAGCCCCTTCAGGTACTGAGAAGTCACTCTGAGGTCCACCTTCTTCAATCCAGCCTAAATCTCCCCTCTTCCACTTTGCATCCATTCCTCCTATTCCTGCCATCCTATATTAAAAAGGTTCCAATCTTCGTTTCTGCTACTAAATGAGTAACAACCACCTTTTTGATGGGGCTTTTTCAGACATTCAAAAACATTGCAAAAATTCCTTTCGTGGTGAGCAAGAAATGCAGAGAGGAAGAAAAAAAAAAAAGAAAAAAGAATAAAATAGGAAACCTTTTGCCAGTGTGCTCTGTTTGCTGCTGCCTTTCATTTACATAACTTCAAAGTGATGCATTTTTTAAACCAACCTANAATGGATGCAAATTGGAAGAGGGGAGATTTAGGCTGGAGAGAATAAAGAGGTTTTCTGCTGTGAGGATGGTGAGACACTGGAAGAGGTTTCCCAGAGAGGTTGTGGATGGCCCCTCAATTCCTGGATGTGTTTAAGGCCAGGCTGGATGAGGCATTGAGCAGCCTGGTCTGATGGGAGGTGTCCCTGCCATGGCAGAGGGGTTGAAACTAGATGATCTTTAAGGTCCCTTCCAACCCAAACCATTCTGTTTCTTTGATGGACTTCCATGTGAAGTGCCATCTGCAGAATAAGCCAAGGCAGGGTCAGACATGTTGCCTCAACGTGCCTCTAGTTCTGCTGAGTCAGGGGTCTTCTCTCCCTGATTCACACCCCTGGCATTCCAAGCCACAGGCAGCTGGTGGAAAATACCATGTGCAGAATCACTCCAAACAATGTTCTGTGGTTCCTGGAGAAATGTTGTAGCCAAAACCAGGTAGCCATTGCAGATCTCACTGTTCTGTGTTTATTTTTCTATCCTTCTGCCTTTTGCCAAACAAAATTGCTGGTGACTGGCAAGCAGCTTTTACACCCCTGTGGTGGAAAAATGCTTCTCACAGCAAAACTCGATGCCAGACAGTTTTAATTATAAT
Organism: Turnix velox; assembly: GCA_013400935.1. Taxonomy (NCBI): domain Eukaryota; kingdom Metazoa; phylum Chordata; class Aves; order Charadriiformes; family Turnicidae; genus Turnix; species Turnix velox. Next base: position 49,269 of record VZTY01025031.1, on the reverse strand, counting down.
TTATCCAAATATCTAATGTCAGCTTTAGTGGAAGGCAAGGGCAAAGAGCAAAATCACTGGAAAAGATTAGCCAAAATTGGGGGAGGATGGGAGAAGTGGTGGCTAGTAAAGGCTCTGGCTGGCTAGAGGTTGGTTAGGTGGCAGACAGAAGCCTGGTCCTGCTGTCATGGAAAGGATGAGTTCAGGACTGTACTACCAGGGTGTTTTCTAATGTCTGGTTGTGTCTGGTGGATCTTCTGCGTCTGGTTTGGCCTCCTTATGTTTTGACCTGTTGTGGTAGAGCAGATCTCTGTGTAGCTGTTGGCACAGGACAGGTCTCACTTGGTGTTTGGGCAGATTTGTTCCTCCTTTTGCAATACCCCCTCTGTTCTTCAGCCAGTGTGAGCATGACATGTGTCAAACAAAGTTCTTCTTTATTAACAATCCTAATTTATTTGGCTTGTCCACCCAAAGGGATTATGTTCTTTCCAGCCTCCTCCTCCAGAGGAGAGCCATGAAGATGATGAGAGTACTGGAGAACCTCCCTTATGGTGACAGGCTGAAGGTGGTGGGGTTGTTCAGCCTGGAGAAGAGAAGGCTCAGGGTGACTTAGCAATACCTGAAGGGGCCTCCAGAAAGGCTGGGGTAGGACTTTTGAATAGGGTCCAGGATGGCAGAACTAGGAGTAATGGATGCAAATTGGAAGAGGGGAGATATAGGCTGGAGAGAAGAAAGAAGTTCTTTCTTGTGAGGGTGGTGAGACCCTGAAACAGGTTGCCCAGAGAGACTGTGGATGCCCCCACTCTGGATGTGTTTAAGGCCAGGCTGGATGAGACATTGAACAACCTGGTGTAGTGGAACTAGATGATCTTTAAGGTCTTTTCCAGTCCAAATCATTAAATTCTATTATTCTCCATGGTGAGAGATGACCAGGCAATCACTGTAGACAAGACAATGGGACATCTGCATGACTTGCCATGCAGTGCAGCTTCTCCCTTTGGCCCAGGTTCATTCAGTCATGTTCATTCCATGGCACACAAAAGGGGGGTTGACCCAACACTTGGAGACTGCAAACAGGAAAGGAAATCCTTTAATTGCTGTTTGATATGCAGTTGTTGCATTGGGCTTCAAGTTCAAGTCCAGGGGAAAAGGGCAGTGATCTCAGAATTTGGAAGCAGGGTTTGAAGACCTCTCTTTGATAGAGAGTCATGTCACTCTTATAATTTCTGGGGTGATGGTTTTCATCCTCACTTTCTCTGCCATGCAGTGCAGATCTCCATGCAGTTGGCAGGTTCTTGTCCCTTGGGGTTGTTCAGGTAGTGCTTGTTAAGTGAGATAAAATCATTCTTCTGGGTATTCCCATCCATTTTTAACAGGGGAGAAACTTGTAGCAGCAACAGCATGTACAATTTTTAATGATTATCTGCATCATAGAATGGTTTGGGTTTGGAAGGGACCTTAAAGATCATCTAGTTTCAATTCCCCTGCCATAGGCAGGGACATGTCCCACTAGATCAGATTGCTCAGTGCCTCATCCAGCCTGGCTTTAAACACCTCCAGTTGCCTTGAATATCAAAACCTCAATGATGGAGACGACTGAAAGGCCAAGAAGAGGTTATGAGAACAATGAAGCTAATTAGGGAAGTCTGTCAGAGGTGTTGTGGGGGTGGAGAAGCTGGGTGTTTTTCTGCTAACAGTCTTCACATCGATCCTGGTTTCCCTAAGTTGCCTAATGGAGAGTGTAAGAGACATTAAGTATTTGATTAATCAATTGTGGCTGAGTCATTTACCCCAAAGAATGACTACAGCCTATGGATTTGCAATGCCAAGGGCTGTGATTGCTCACTGTGTACCTTGTTACCTGGGAGACCTGGTGCTGTTGTGCTGCCTGAACCACCCCAAGCATGTCTGCACGCTGCCTTGTCCTCTGCCCACCACTCAGTAGTAGGGAGTGCTGCCTTTTTGTCTCATTCGGCTGTGTCTAATGCCAGCAGGAATGGCTTTCATCTCTGCAAAATGCTGTTGGAGGGGGTCCAGAGGAGGGGCACAAAGATGATGAGAGGGCTGGAGCACCTTCCTTCTGAGGAAAGGCTGAAGGAGTTGGGGTTGTTCAGCCTGGAGAAGAGAAGGCTCGGGGGGGGACCTCAGAGTAGCTTCTCGGTTCTTGAAGGGGGCTACAGAAAGGCTGGGGTAGGACTTTTAAATAGGGTCCAGGATGGCAGAACTAGGAGGAATGGATGCAAATTGGAGGAGAGATTTAGGCTGGAAATGAGAAAGAAGTTCTGTGATGGCTTTTTACATATTTCTTTTGCTTGAATTTTTAGCAGTTTAAAATTAATTTAGTTGCCAGACACTTCAGAGTGGTCATCTGTGGTTTGTGTTGGTGCAGAAGGAGGGGCTGGTTTAAAAGGTTGGTTTAGGCTGGATAGAAGAAAGAAGTTCTTTGCAATGAGGGTGGTGAAACACTGGAAGAGGGTGCCCAGAGAGGTTGTGGATGCCCCCTCAATCCCTGGACATGTTTAAGGCCAGGCTGGATGAAGCACTGAGCAACCTGGTGTAGTGGGAGGTGTCCCTGCCCATGTCAGAGGGATTGGAACTGGATGATCTTGAAGGTCCCTTCCAACCCAAACCATTCTTCATGCTCTCCTTATATTCTTTTTCTTGAGTAGAGACATATCTCCTCCTACTAGCTGAGATACTGGCCTGCACAGTTGTGGAGCAGGATCTCAAACTTCAGAGCAGACATGAGACCAGTGCACAAAAGAGCAGTCAGGCTGTAAATACTCCAGCGATGAGTTGTGCTGGTGCTGGAGGAGCAGCAGAAGGGAGGTGATTACAGCTGGGTTGCTTCCAAGCAGATTTTAAACAAAAGCTTTCATTAATCTATTTGTCTGTTACCCTGCTGACTCCTTTTGAGAGGTAACTGTCTTCCAGCTGCCCCAAGGGAGAGGTCAGCAGCCTTACATAAGGCAGCTGGGAGCCTCTCCCTGCTCCTCTGTTGGCTTTCACCCTGTTTTCTCTTAGGTATTTGCTGCCACAGAGTCCACACCCAGTGCCTGCAGCTGTATGTAACCAAAGGAGAGGCTGTTTTAATGCTAAAGGTCTGATTCACTTAGTGGGATAGAAAGGAAATGGAATGGAAAGAGGGAGAGGAAGCCAAAATCTTGTTTTGCCCTGTATTATTTGTATTGTTTGCTTCCTAGGAAAAGAAGCCTGCAGAGCTGGGTTACAGATGAGTGTGAAAACAAACCATGCAGTCTGGTTTGCTTGTTTGTTACAATTTGCATCATTCTAGGGTTTAATAAGTGTGGGAATGGGGCCAACCCTTTATCAGGTTGTCATGGAAGAGACTTTAATAATTACAGACAGAAACAAACTGGAGCTAACACAGGCAACGTAATATTTGGGGAAAGGTTGGAAGGGTGAAAGTCAGGCTGAGAATAAAAATAGTGGTTAACGTGTGGCATCTGTTGGAACATACTGAAGCTGGAGAGATTGATTTGTTCCAGGAAACCACCAGCAAACAGCAGCAGATACCAAGCTGTGTTGTAGAAACACTGTCACATGAGGAAGGGTGTAACCAGAAGGTCAAGGGAGGTGATTTTGCCCCTCTACTGGGCTCTGGTGAGACCCCAGCTGGAGTTACTGTCTCCAGTTCTGGAGCCCTCAGCATAAGAAGGACATTGAGCTGTTGGAGCAGGTCCAGAGGAGGGCCATGAAGATGATGAGAGGGCTGGAGCATCTCCCTTATGGGGATAGGCTCATAAGGAGTTGGTGTTGTTCAGCCTCGAGAAGAGAAGGCTCAAGGTGGACCTCATAGTGACTTCTCAATACCTGAATGGGGCTACAGAAAGGCTGGGGTAGGACTTTTGAATAGGGTCCAGGATGGCAGGACTAGGAGTAATGGATGCAAATTGGAAGAGGGAGATTTAGGCTGAAGATAAGAAAGAAGTTCTTTGCTGTGAGGGTGGTGAGACTCTGGAAGAGGTTGCCCAGAGAGGTTGTGGATGCTCCTTCAATCCCTGGAGGTGTTTAAGGCCAGGCTGGATGAGGCATTGAGCAACCTGATGTAGTGAGAGGTGTCCCTGCCCATGGCAGGGGGGTTGAAACTAGATGATCTTTAAGGTCCTTTCCAACCCAAACCATTCTATGATTCTGTGAAAGTTAGAACATGTCAGCTTGGAAATCACTGAACAGAAAAATCAGCTTCAAAAGTAAAAGTGTGTGAGAGATGCCATGTACACACTGTGGAGTGGGCTGGTAGAGGGGGTGAGATAAGGAGGGAATGCATCCAGGGGTGGGGGATTTTAAAGAAACCAAGGAATGACATTTTTTTCTAGCCAGCAGCAGCAGTGAGGGAATAAAGGAGCAACAAACTATTTGTTCTGTCTTAGAGCTTAAGAGTTTCTTAAGTCTCCTGGGTACCGAATAGCATACTTGGCAAACCGTGGAAAAATGAAATTGTGCTTACAGTAGATAAAATAGCCATTACATCATTGCTGCCCAGCCTTTTCACTGAAGCAAGGCACCCAGAGGCAATAAAGTTGCCTTCCTCCCTTCCCCATGTCCCTGCTCACAAAAGGGGGGGGGTGGAACTCGATGATTTTTAAGGTCCTTTCCAACCCAAACCATTCTATGATTCCTGTCAGGTGACAGATGCACACACATGACTTTCACCAAGTAACAAGTCTAACTGTGAATTTTCCCTGGAAATAACAGAGATGTCTTGAGTTCTCATCACCCCATCCTGGGTCTTACACTGAGGGCAAAGCTGCTGGCCCCCAGGTGAGCGTGTCACAGCTCTCCAAAAACTGTGCAAAACTTTTCAACTGTGCAGAAGGTGCAGGTGGTGGAAGTGGGCAGAGGTCAGAGGCCTGCACTAAGTGTTCTGAGGGCTGGATGTGCAGTTGGCCAACCTTGTGTTGGCTGCAGAGCAGCATTCAGGCTGGCAGATAAACAGCAAGTCAAGTGAATGAGTTTCACAGAATCATAGAATGGTTTGGGTTGGAAGGGATCTTAAAGATCATCTACTTCCACCCCCCCTGCCATGGGCAGGGACACCTCCCACTACACCAGGTTGCTCAGTGCCTCATCCAGCCTGGTCTTAAACACCTCCAGGGATTGAGGGGGCATCCACAACCTCTCTGGGCAACCTCTTCCAAGGTCTCACCACACTCACAGCAATGTTGTTTCTTCTCTCCATCCTAAATCTCCCCTCTTCCAATTGGCATCCAATACTCCTAGTCCTGCCATCCTAGACCCTATTAAAAGTCCTCCCCCAGCCTTTCTGTAGCTCCATTCAGGCAATGAGAAGCTCCTACGAGGTCCCCCGAGAGCTCTTTTCTAGGCTGAACAACCCCAACTCCTTCAGCCTGACCCCGTAAGGGATGTTCTCCAGCCCTCTCATCATCTTCATGGCCCTCCTCTGGACCTGCTCCAGCAACAAAATGACCATCTTATGTTGAGGACTCTAGAACTGGACACAGTAACTCCAGTTGGAGTCTCACCAGAGCCAAGTAGAGAGACAAAATCTCCTCCCTTGACCTTCTAGCCACACTTCTGTTGATGCAGCTCAGGATTGGGTTGGCCTTTTGAGCCAACCTGTTTGATACTGGTAAAACTCAGGTTAAAAATATCAACAGCAGTGTACTGAAGGCTTGTGTGATGTCTTTGAACCCCCTCCAGAGTCACAAAATACAAGCCCAAATGTGGAACTGTGATCTCGTTGCTTTGCAGTCTCCTGAGAGACAAGGCAGCCCTTTGAGCTGAGTGAGGGACAACTCTGCTTTGCAGCACTTCTGAGGTTTCAAAGTTTGCTTTCGATTCCAAGCTGGATTGAAAAAAAAACCCACTTTTTGAATGTTTTTGCACAAACAGAATTTTGCTCAAATACTGCAATTTGGCAAGACATGTGAGGGCTGAACCCTCACTGGTGAGGGGGCCAGTCCAGGGTATGGAGCTCCAAGTTCAAGTCCTGCTCTTGTAGGATTCAAGGATAGAGTATTTCATCTCTTATTATTCTAAATCAGGCAAAATTTGAGTTGCACCCTTACATGCTTAGCAATTTCTGGGCAAGACACGGCAATAAAATACAGAAAAATCTGCCTATGTCTTTACTGCTAAATTCTGGATGAAAAGGCCAACCCAATCCTGGGCTGCATCAATAGAAGTGTGGCCAGCAGGTCAAGGAAGGTGATTTTATCCCTCTGCTTGGCTCTGGTGGGACCCCAACTGGAGTTACTGTGTCCAGTTCTGGAGCTCTCAGCAGAAGCAGGACACTGAGCTGCTGGAGTGGTTACAGAGGGCAATGAGGATGTGTTCTCTACTGTGAAGGTGGTGAGATACTGGAACAAGTTGCCAGAGAGCTTGTGGATGCCCCCGCAGTCCCTAGAGGTGTTTAAGGCCAGGCTGGATGAGGCATTGTGCAACCTGGTGTAGCAGTGGGAGGTGTCCCTTCCTATGGCAGGAGGTTGGGACTAGATGATCTTTCAACCCAAATTATTCTGGATGAGGGGGTTGGAACGAGAAGATCTTTAAGGTCCCTTCTAACCCAAACCATTCTATGATTCCTGACTGTACAGGGGCTGCATTTTCCTTGACACCTGAGCCCTATTCCCTGAAGGCTTGGGTAGCATTAAAGGTTGTGAAGATGTCCTGGTGCTTAGTTTAAACTCCACACAGGAAGCTTTCTTTAAGCTCAACTTCTCTATTGTTATGCTATATTAATAGTTTCTTTTGAAGCTTAAGAAAGAAATGATCCTGCCTAAATAATAGCTCTGGGTGGGGAAAGTTATTTAGGAGCCTGTTTGCAAAACCTGAAGGGCATTTTTAGTTAACTGTTTCCTCCCCTCCCCCTGCAGAGGGGTTTGCTCCTTGCAGTGTTAGGAAAGAGGAAGCTGCTCTCCCCTTTTTGAAGTTCTGGGCTTTGAGTCACGGGTGTTTATTTATAAGTAAATGCACATATTTATTCTTAGATTCCTGTAGTCAAGCCAGAAAATGTCAGCTAGCCACTATGCAAACATGCACATACTTTCTGAATTTTGATCCTGCCCCTGAATTTGTGCACAGAGAGCCTTCACTTGTGCTGGAAGAGCTGGTTTTGTTTTGCTCCTATCAGCAGTCAGAAGCAGAGGCATTTCTAGAATCATGGAATGGTTTGGGTTGGAAGGGACCTTAAAGATCTTCTTGTTCCAGTCCCCCTGCCATGGGCAGGGACACCTCCTACTACACCAGGTTTCTCAGTGCCTCATCCAGCCTGGCCTTAAACATCACCAGGGATTGAGGGGGCATCCACAACCTCTCTGGCAATCCCTTCCAGTGTCTCACCACTCTCACAGCAAAGAACTTCTTTCTTCTATGCACCCTAAATCTCCCCTCTTCCAGTTTGACCCCATTGCTCCTAGTCCTGCCATCCTGGACCCTATTAAAAAGTCCTACCCCAGCCTTTCTGTCGCCCCCTTCAGGTATTGAGAAGCTACTATGTCTTGCCTCCTGAGCCTTCTCCAGGCTGAACAACCCCAACTCCTTCAGCCTGTCCTCATCAAGGATGTGCTTCAGCACCACAAGTGCCTCACTGGGACCAGTGCCACCAGCTCTTTGCTGCTGCTGCCCCCTTCAATTCCCATGCCAAGCAGCTCAGTCCCCTCCTCATCTCAGGATTTAGACCTTCTGTGTCCTGACACAAAGTTTTCTCTGTTGGGTGCTCTTTCTTGCACTGACCAAGATGTAGGTGCGACCTGTCTGGTGTTTTACAAATTGAGCCTTCATCCCTGCTGCTTTAAGTGGAGATGCATAGCCCCTATGCTTCTCACCCCCTCCTTCTGTTTCCTCCAAGGGAAGGTGCCAAGAGGATGGGGAAGGGGAAGTACCCCAACTGCTAAGCTTCTGCTTTGATATATATATTTAACTATTTTCATTCTTTTTCAAGTGATAATTGCAACATCAACAGTTTCTCCCTTCCACCCAGAAATCCCCCTGCACCACAAGCACAGCTTTCTCATGGGCAAAAAGAGGAAGAGACCAAGAGGCCATGAAATCTGCCGAAGACTTCTTAGGCAGAGGCCAAAATAATAACACCCTGCTCTAGGGCATTATAGGAATGATCAGAGACCCTCAGAGAGGGAACCATCACAGTCAAGGATTTGGGTGAGTTTCTTCTGAGCAGGACAACCTCCAACTGCTCAGACTCAAGAGGGGGAATTTGAAAGAGAACCAATACATTGAGGATTTTTTCTCTCTCATTTATATTTTAGGTATTTGGCCAACATATTGCGGCTTTGTGGCAAAGAAAAATGTCTTAAAGAGCCCTAAAGAGGCACATTTATCTATGTTAAAAGGTGTATCACATGATCCATACTACTCATCACTCAGTTCCAAGAGCAGAGTCCAACTTCAGGCACGCTTGCCTACATTCAGGAAATAAAGATGGAGTAAAACCCCTCAAATATTCATCTAAACTATTTGATCTGAGTGTTACAGGTGGCAGTTGCATTCCTGTAGCTGTGGCCTGTTTGCAGCCAAAGCTCTGATGCAGCTACCCTACAGGGCAGTCAGTTCTCCACCAGAGGAGGCTTCCAGAAGTTTCTGGTGTTTCCAGAGTTCTTTATAAAACAGATCTTCTGGGAGCAATTGCAGATCTTCTGTTTGCTGACAGGGACAGTGGGCATCCAGTAAGGGCCAGAAAAAATCTGTTGGGTTGTTGGTTTTTTTCCTCTCTGACGAGGTGAGAAGCAGGAAGGTTGTGGTGCCTGTAATCTGGGATGGCTTTTTACTTTTTTTTCTTTTGTTTAAAATGTTATTAATTAATATTTGGTTGCCAAACACTTCAGAGAGGAAGTGGTTGGCTTAAAAGGTTCTGGAGGCTGGATAGAAGAAGGCTGGGAGGGTGATGAGACACTGGAAGAGGTTGCCCAGAGAGGCTGTGGATGCCCCCTCAATCCCTGGAGGTGTTTAAGGCCAGGCTGGATGAGGCATTGAGCAACCTGGTGTAGTGGGAGGTGTCCCTGCCAATGGCAGGGGGGTTGGAACTAGATTATCTTTGCTGTCCCTTTCAATCCAACCCATTCTGTGGTTCTCTAAGTAAAGGAATTACATTCCTTGTAGCTGCTGCTGGTGAATGCTGCTAAGCTGTGCTGGATGGGAATGGCAGGGGACAGAAAGGCACTTCCTCTTCCTTGAAACCTATGAGAGAATTTAGGATTGAACTGGATTGAATTACTTGCTTTGTATGTGGTTGGTGAGCCTTTCAAACAGAGGGAGCATATCCTATTTCAGGATTCAGGCTTTCTTCCCAATAAAGGAAAATACACTAATTCCACAGAAATATAAGAAAAAAGGGTGAGTTTCAGGAGGACAGAGCCAGGCTCTACTCACTGACCTCCAATGATAGGACAAGGGACAACTGGTGCAAGCTGGAACACAGGAGGTTCCACAGAAAAATTTTGATCATGTGAAGGGGGAGAGAACCATGGCACAGGGTGCTCAGAGAGGGTGTGGGGTCTCCTTCTCTGGAGATGTTCAGACCCCACTTGGATGCCTTCCTGTGTGACCTGATCTGGGTGTTCCTGCAATGGCAGAGGGATTGGACTCTATCAGGTTTTGAGGTCCCTTCCAATCCCTGATATTCTGTGATTGAAATGTCACTTGCATTTGGATAGCTGGTCTTGCTGCTCACCAGGTATCTGTGTTCCCAATGGAACTGTGATTAGATGTGAAACTGAAGTGTCAGGGGCACTGCTTGTCCTTATTGTAAATCTGTTTTTCTCCTTCACCCCTTTCACCATTGCTCACCTCTGTTTTGAGAGGCACACCGCAGGGGAAGGAGGTTTGTGCCTACTGTAGTAAGTGGAAAATTCCCTTCAGAGCTTATGAAACTTTTCTTTTTCTTATTTACCAACTTGGCCTGAGTCAGTGATGTTGAGGTGAGCGTCCACCAGAGCATCATGTTGCCAACACAAGCCACGTGCTGAGCTCTGGTTGCAGCCTCACTTGTTTTCATTCATTCAGGATTGACTCCAACCCTTGTTCCTTTCCAGCCCCTTCGTCATGGAAAGCTGGGATCACATGTTTGCTCTGAATCAAAGAAAGAAACAGACTGGGAGGGGACATCCCCACGTGTCCAACCAAATCAGGTTCAGATAAACTGACTCTCCTTGGGTCTGTTTTCAGAATAAAAGGCAGGTTCTGCTCAGTAACACCCAATGGAAGGACAAGGGGCAGCTGGAACACAGTAGGTTCCATAGAAATACGAGAAAAAGCTTTGTCAGATAGTGGCACAGAGAGGGTGTGGGGTCTCCTTCTCTGGAGGCATTCAAACCCCACCCGGACATCTTCCTGTGTGACCTGATCTGGGTGTTCCTGCTCCACCAGGGGGACTGGACTGGATGATCTTTCCAAATACCTACCAGACCTAACATTCTGTGATTCTGTAATCTTCCCTAAAAAATACAACCCAAATTGAATGGGAAGGGTCAAATGTATAGAGTTGAAAGAGCAGCTGTGGCCCTAGAATAATGCTCTGTAGTACTCATCTTGCTGTTCTAGGAAATGCCTCTGTTGTATTTATGTTCCTTGTGTGTTCCATCCAATAGTAAGTCTGTTAGTGGGTGGAATCCACCAGTTGGGAGCCAACTGTCAACTGCTTTAGAAGGCAACCAGTGTAGAGCCAGCAAGTGAAGCTGGGGAGGGGCTGTTTGCCAGGACATGAAGCCACAAGGATAATGGTTTGAAACTAGAGCAGGGCAGGGTTAGGTTGGACATTAGGGTGATATTCTTTCCCAAGAGGTTAGGAAGACACTGGAACAGGTTGCCCAGAGAGGTGGTGGAGGCCCCATCAATACCTGGAAACATCCAAGGCCAGGCTTGCTGAGGCTCTGAGCAACCTCATCTAGTGCAGGATGTCCCTGCTCATTGCAGGGGGTTGGACTAGATGGCCTTGAAGGTCTCTTCCAACCCTATGATTCTGTTATCTCCCAAGAATCCATTGACAGAGTAAATGCTGGAGGTTTTGGCTGCTGTATTCAGGAAAATGAGGATTTCTTGAGTAATTTATTAAGAGCCTGGGAGAAGAACAAAGCTATGAAGTTCCATTAGGTTCTTGCTCATTCACTTCTGGCTTTTTATAAAATAAGTAGACAGAAAAGTCTTGATATGTGGAGGCCTACATGCAAACCAACATTTTGAGGTAAGCAAGGTGTGGTCATCTTTGTTATTTACTGCTAGAGAAGGACATTTTGTATTAAACTTTGGATAAAAATTGTAATTTTTGATGGCTCGCTGCATACTTAAAGCCATGATATCACTTAAAGTACACCTTTCTTCTGTTCTTCACAGATGACCCTCACAAACCAGAGGAGAAAGATGAAATTTCCAAAGTCACCATCATAAGCCTCGTCCCATTGCTGGTGATTTCTGTTGCTGTGATTGTCATCTTCTATGCCTATCGTACCCACAAGAAGAGGAAACTCAACAAGGCATGGGAGAAGAATGTGAAGCCCAGGAAACACAAGGACTGCAGTGATGTTTGTGCCATCATGTTGGATGATGACCGCTCAGACATCAGCTCTACCTGTGCCAACAACATCAACCACAATACGGAGCTGCTGCCCATCGAGTTGGACGTTGTGGTTGGCAAAGGGAGGTTTGCTGAGGTGTACAAAGCCAAGCTGAAGCAGAACACATCAGAGCAGTATGAAACTGTGGCAGTCAAGATTTTCCCCTATGAAGAATATGCCTCCTGGAAAACTGAGAAAGACATTTTTTCAGATGTCAACCTCAAGCACGAGAACATCCTCCAGTTCTTGACGGCAGAGGAACGTAAGACAGATCTTGGGAAACAATATTGGTTGATCACTGCCTTCCATGCTAGAGGAAACCTGCAGGAATATCTCACACGACACATTATCAGCTGGGAGGACCTCTGGAAACTTGGTGGGTCCTTAGCCCGAGGGATTGCCCATCTCCATAGTGATCACACCCCCTGTGGTCGCCCCAAAACACCCATTGTGCACAGAGACCTAAAGAGTTCCAACATCCTGGTGAAAAACGATTTGACTTGCTGTCTCTGTGACTTTGGGTTGTCCCTTAGGCTGGACCCTTCTCTGTCTGTGGATGATCTGGCTAACAGTGGGCAGGTAAGTTAAAAAAGTTTGTGGTGAGGGCGTTGTGCCAGTTGGTGGGACAGTTTCTGGTGTGAAAAGAGGAGAAAAACCCTTCTGCTGACATACATCATTAAATATGAAAGATAAATGTGAAAGAGTTTATAAACAAAGAGGTTTTAAACTTGAAGAAACTACAAGAGCAGCCCAATGAAGGTGTTATGCCTGGAGGGGCATGTTACATAGGAGAATGGGTGGAGGGGAGGAGTCTCCAGTGGAGCCCAGATGTGTGGGATTTGGGGGGAAATGGGCTGGAAAAGGGTTGGTGTGGGGCAGAGGCAGGAGATGGAGGAAAAGAGGGGTGTGTGGAACCTGCCTAGAGGCAAACTGGGGGAAAAATGGAAGGACCTGAGTATTCTTCATTAAGGTGGTGAGACAGTGGAACAGGTTGCCCAGAGAGGTGGTGGAAGCCCCATCCATGGAGATCAAAGGGTTGGAGCAACTGCCCTATGAGGACAAGCTGAAGGAGTTGGGGTTGTTCAGCCTGGAGAAGAGAAGGCTCAGAGGGGACCTCATAGTAACTTATCAGTACCTGAGGGGGTCCTACAGAAAGGCAGGGGAAGGAATTTTTAACATAATATCGGATGGGAGGACTAGAAACAATGGATATAAATTAGAGGGGGATAGATTTAGACTAGACATAAGAAAGACATTCTTTACAGTGAGGGTGGTGAAATACTGGAACAGGTTGCCCAGGGAGGTTGTGGATGCCCCATCTCTGGAGGGGTTCAAGACTAGGCTGGACAGGGCACTGAGCAGCCTGGTCTAGTGGGAGGTGTCCCTGCCTATGGCAGGGGGGTTGGAACTAGATGATCTTTAAGGTCCCTTCCAACCCAAACCATTCAATGATTCTAGGTGCCTTTCAGATGAGGAAGAAACACACTGTACTCTTTTGCGCTGTGTTTCAGCTCTTTCTTCTCTTCAGGTTAGGCTGAAAGGCAAAATGCTAAGTGCAGATCTGGCAGAATCAACCAAATGTGCAAATAGTGAATGCAGAAGCCCACATGTGAGTTGAGACCAAAAACCACCCCCTTTGTTTGAAAAGACCTTCCCATAAACCACTCAGGTTGCTCAATTTTCAGCCATGATTTTAGCAGCTTTGCTGAGTTCCAGATTACAGTGTTGCATTACAGAAGGCAAAGTTTATAATCAGAATTAAGGATTTTTGGTACCACTCAATAGTTGCTCTGATGTGGCACATTCTTATGGAGTAGGAATAAAAGATGCACCCTCCTTGAAAGCAAAGTCAGTTTCAAATTGGAGACCTGGGACAAATGGGAAGAAGTTCCACAAAAAACAATACACCAGGTTCCTCAATGTCTCATCCAGCCTGGCCTTAAACACCTCCAGGGATTGAGGGGGCATCCACAGCCTCTCTGGGCAACCTCTTCCTGTGTCTCACCACCCTCACAGCAAAGAACTTCTTTCTTCTATCCAGCCTAAATCTCTCCTCTTCCAATTTGCATCTATTCCTCCTCGTCCTGCCATCCTGGGGTCTATAAAAAGTCCTCCCCCAGCCTTTCTGTAGCCCCCTTCAAGTATTGAGAAGCTACTCTGTGGTCCCCCCTGAGCCTTCTGTTCTCCTTGGTCTGGGGCAGCTGCTTTAAACCCAAAGGGTAGAGTTTATCTGTGAACAGTCAAAGAGTGAGAAAGCTTGTTAGTGTAAAAATTATTTGCTTAGGGAACTAAAAAGGGCTTTTTTTTTTTCCCTTTTCTGAAGGAGGTGCAAGTGAGTTGGTAGTCGAGGCAATGCCAGATTCTATTGGCAGCAGAAAACACCACCTGTGCCAAGTATGGCCTGTATTTTTGGATAGATGCCAAGCAGCATAGTTTCTGGGAAAGCTGAAGTTAAATCACAGCAGAATCCAAAACATCCCTTACAATCCAAAACATCCTGAACTCTCTTCTTGTTCTCCTCTTCTGTAGGTTGGCACAGCAAGGTACATGGCCCCTGAGGTTCTGGAATCCAGGATGAACCTGGAGAACGTGGAGTCCTTCAAACAAACAGATGTTTATTCCATGGCTTTGGTCCTCTGGGAAATGACATCTCGTTGTAATGGAGTTGGAGGTGAGTGCCATCAGTTTTCTTCTTTCTAAAAGTGTATTTGCTATTTGGTGTTAAAGATCATTAATCATAGTATAGTTTGGGTTGGAAGGGACCTTAAAGATCATCTAGTTCCAACCCCCCTGCCATAGGCAGGGACACCTCCCACTAGATCAGGTTGCTCAGTGCCTTGTCCAGCCTGGCCCTAAACACCTCCAGAGAGGGGACATCCACACCTTCTAATGTCTAGTTTTTCCTGCAACATCTTGATTAGCCCTGGACTGATTGAGTCTGGCTGACCTCACTCAAAGTGATTGGAAACAGAAGACAATTTGAAATAGTCAGACCAAGAAGTGAAAGCTGAAACCCGTTTACTTTCATGAAATGGTAATCCTGGAAGCTAATGAGGGCCAGTTAAAATGTCACATTTCCTAATTGTTCATTTCAGCAATGTCTTCCTGCTTTCCCAAAATCCCCAGATGCTGCTCATCATATTTAGTGATGTTGCAAGAGATCATCCATATGCAAAATCAAGGGATATTTGTTGTGTGAAGTACAGTAACAAAATAAAACTGATTGGAACAGACTGCTCTAGGAAGAGCTGCTGCCCTCCTTCATATTCACAGTTGTTTCACTGAAAACGAATCCTCCATCTCTGCTTTGCCTAAAGCTGCCCCCCAAAATTCCCAGTGTGCAGCACTGGGATGTGTTAGAAATCCAAAATATCCAAAATTGAGATATCTGCATTTCATGTTACAGAATCACAGAACCACAGAGGGTCAGGGATTGGAAGGAACCTCAAAAGTTCATCTAGTCCCATCCCCCTGCCAGAGCAGGAACATCCAGATCAGGACACACAGGAAGGCATCCAGGTGGGGTTTGAATGTTTCCAGAGAAGGAGACCCCACACCCTCTTTGGGAAAGCCTGTTGCAGTGTTCTGTTACCAGAAATCCCAACCCAGTGCTCAAACTCCATAAAAATCATAATTATTTTTCAAATAACAAATTAAATTCACCTCCCCAGTTAGCAAAAGTGCTTTGGAAAAAAAAAAAAACACAAACCCAAAACCTAGTTGAGATACCTGAGGAATAAAATAAACAGATGCCTTTCAGAAACTTTCTGTGAGATTGGTCATAAAGGACACGATCCAGCAGCCATTAAAGTTTTATCCGGGGAAAGAGTGTTTTCAGAATTTGTAATTTGTATTGCCATGTTTGAAGATTTTCACCTTACTTCAGGGAGTAAAATGAGAATATGTAAAACTCTCCAGTCTGCTGGTGTGGTCTAACATTGACCCCAACAAAAACTGCTGCAGGAGTTCTGGGTTCTCATCACCTGGAGAGTGGGTCAGTAAAGGGTTAACTCTGTGTGGATTCTGTAGTAGATGTGCAGCTCCCTATTTGATTTGTTGCCCATCTTCCAAAACCACAGAGGCTCCCTTTTTGTTGGACTTGGCATGCTTGCATCTTGAAGGGCTGCCACAGAGACAGGACAAACTTGCAGGCTTTAGAGCACTGTAGGATGAGGAACACAGTGTACCTACCAGAGGGGAAACCAGTGTCCCATGGGAAGATGTGCAGAGCTGCTCCTTGTTCCTCTCACTGACATTGGTGGGGTACCACAAGGGTGTCTGTGGAGGATTTTGAAGCCACTGTGCACAGTGTCTGCTCAGAAACTTTCATGTGCAGGCAGGAGGAATGCCTCCACCTCAGTCTGACCAGCATTTAGTCTTGCTGGGTGGGCTTGGGACTGTGGGCAGCAGATTTGCCCCCGTTTGCACTCTGCTGGGAAAAGCTACAAAGCCAGAATGTGTGCAAACAGCTGGTGCTAGCACACAAGCATGAAAAAAAAAATATATAAAAAATACTTTTTAGTCAAACATTTCAGGGAAATAACATGTGGTGTTTCAGGAACTGAACCTCAGTCTGGCACGTTGCAGGACAAACCCATCCACGTTGAATTGTTGCCTGTTACTAAATGCACTGGCACGACCTCAGCCTTTCATTAGCACTTTGGAAATGTGGCTGAGGAGATTTAAACCCCAAGAAAGAAGATCTTTGCCCCCCCATCTCGTGAGCTCTCTCTGTTTCTTCCATTTAGGAAGTCACCTTATTAATATAAATATGAGATTTCACCACAGAGTCTTTTATCTGTGCTGATGCCCCTGGTCCCTTCCTCTTCCTATTTGCTGAGCACAGCGAAATGGGGATTGTGGCAAGAGTAAACCTTAACTGCTCCAATTCTCAGAAGGCAACTGCTTGAAAGAGGATATAAAGAGAGTTTCATAAGGAAGGAAAATCACCAGCATGTTTAGTTAGTAGAGACTGACCCATTATAACCTTGAAAAGGAGAGCTGAAGACATTTCAGGAGGAGAAAAGATTTCTCTAACCAAGCATCCATCCCCTTTGCTTTCAAGATAGAACTGAACTGCTGCCCACTCCCTGATTTTCCCTGTTTATTTCATCCTTCTGTCCATCCTCATCTCCTAAAACACTTTTTTGAGCTTTGTTTCCCTGATTATTTAATTTTCCCTGTTTATTTCATACTTCTGTCCATCCTCATCTCCAAAAGCACTTTTTTTGAGCTTTGTTTCCCCTTTTCAGTCATCTTCCCTGGGGCTCAAGTCCCCAGCAAAACCACAGGAGTAATTGGGCAGATCTGGGGGGGTGAGGAGGGGCTGGAACTCCAGTTTAGTGTCTTCATTTGGAGCAGTTAAATCCCAACTCCCAGGATGTGTCCCTCTTGACTTGTCACTGGGACTGAGCTTCCAGCAGCATTGCTTGGTTTCTCTCATTTCCTTGTTAGATTTCCCTCTGGTTCATACAGCCTGGCTATCTCTCTAACCAGCTGCTGAAATACCCTCACAGTGATTCATGACTCCAGCTCCCCCTCTGCTTTTCCTCCCCATTTGTCACTCGTGAGACTCCCTCCCTCTCTCTCTCCCTCACTCCCTTCCTCCTCTCCTCTCAGCCTTCCTGAGGAGCTGCCTCCCCTCACATTTCTTCCCAAAACTCTCATTTCTTCCTAAACCTCCCATTTTTTCCCGAACTCCTGGGAGAAGTGACTTCCTGCCTAACCTGGAGCAGGCTGAGCTGATTGCAACCAGCCTGTCTAGAGCTGCCTCAAAGATGGAAGCAGGGCAGGATGGACCATGGTGGCAGCTCCCTGTTAGAAAAACCTGTGGCACTTTAGAGGGTAAAAGTGGCATTATCACCTTAAATAGGGAGGGAAACATGATCTGGGAGGGGAGCTAATTGCCATTCAGCCACCTAAAATATATGGGGACTGACTTCTTTTACAAAGGATTTATTTATAGAATCATAGAATGGTTTGAGTTGGAAGGGAACTTCAAGATCATCTAGTTCCAACCCCCTGCCATGGGCAGGGACATATCCCACTACACCAGGTTGCTCAGTGCCTCATCCAGCCTGGCCTTAAACACCTCCAGGCATTGAGGGGGCATCCACAACCTCTCTGGGCAACCTGCTGTATTCCCCATGAGCAGCCAGTGGGCAGTTCTCCCCACCTTCACTTACAGGTGGGGAAACTGAGGCACTGAGGAGAGTATCAGTGTGCAGGTGCCTGGTTAGTTTGGGAGGTGATGGAGGCAGTTCCTTTCAGCACAGCAGCTTTGTCAAGTTCAACCATGGTCTCCACACCATGCCAGGCTTTTTCAGTCAGCAAACATTTAAGAAAAAATACCCAGCAGCATAATCCATAACATGGCAGTGAACAAGCAGGTTGGGGACAGGCTTTGGAGAAAGACCAAATTTGTTCATCGTTAGTGCTAAATATGGAGAAGCAGAAATAGGGCACGAGGGGAAGGGAGAGGGAGGCAAAGATGGAGTTTGACTGATTTCTCACCAGAGTATAAGTTAAGAGAGGCATATTTAGAAACTCAGCAATACTACTTGGGGGAGAACTTCAACTGCTCTGTGCTGCCTTGAGCTGGGTATTTCATTCAGCACGACAGCTGTGCACCAGATGCTGCACGTTTGCAAGAAATCCAATTCTCATCTCAAACGCTTGCAGAGTGACACAGCCTTGGTGACTGAGGCAAGTGCAATTTCTCTGACAGCCTCCCAGAAAGAAAAGAAAAAACCATCTGTTTTTTTTTTATCAGACCAGCTCTGGGTGGGGGACTGTTGAGGGTGGTGGGGGAGAAGGAGAGGGAAAGGAACTTGTGGATGCAAAAGGTTGGTGAAGAGGGAGAAGAGAAACCCCTTGGAAAATGGTGACATTGCTGGTGCTGCCTGCTTCAGTTTAGCAGGAGGGCTTTGTTTGAAATGGCATCCTTGCTTTTGCAGAGCTGTGTTTTAATGTGGATAAACCCACTGGTTAAACTTATGCTCACTTAGGAAGAGTCAGCCAACAACCCTTTGTGCATCACATACCTGGTGGAATGCTCAGCTTTCTTCAGAGTGATGTGGAAGAGGTGACAGTTGTGGTGGCAGTGAGCTTTTTGCTGGCTGGTGCAGTGGGGCTCTTTCCCCACACATTGGATTGTGAGGTGGCTGCAGCTGGAGCCTGGCTGAAACTTCTCCTGTGGAGTAGAGCCCAGTTAGGGTTCATCTGCACTGCAATGGCTTGTAGTGACACACAATCACAAGCTGCTACATCCACACAGTGCAGCATCACTCCATGACAATAACTCATATCTTAAAAATTCTCCACTGTGCCACCACACCACTACACGAAGATGATCAAAGGGCTGGAGCAACTGCCCTATGAAGACAGTTGGGGTTGAAGGAGTTGGGGTTGTTCAGCCTGGAGAAGAGAAGGCTCAGGGGGGACCTTATAGTGACTTATCAGTACCTGAGGGGGTCCTACAGAAAGGCAGGGGAAGGAATTTTTAATAAGAGATCTGATGGGAGGACCAGAAGCAATGGATGTAAATTGGAAGGGGGTAGATATAGACTTGACATAAGAAAGAAATTCTTTACAGTGAGGGTGGTGAAGCACTGGAACGGGTTACCCAGAGAGGTTGTGGATGCCCCCTCTCTGGAGGTGTTCAAGACCAGGCTGGACAAGGCACTGAGCAGCCTGATCTAGTGCGAGGTGTCCCTGCCTTTGGCAGGGGGGTTGGAACTTGATGATCTTTAAGATTCCTTCCAACCCAAACTATTCTATGGTTCTATGTAGAAGCAAGTGCTGTCCGTTGGAACTAGATGATCTATAAGTTCCCTTCCAACCCAAACCATTCTATGATTCTAAGTCACTTAAAACATGTCTGTACAAGGGAAACTTGCACCCATAACAACACACCCTCACCATTCCCAGCCAGCCTCCATAACCTGAAGGAGTGAAATGTGGAAACTGAGGGAAAATGTGAAGAAAACATTTGACAGCTTCTTGAACTTGGCCACGAAATGGCTTTTGAGCCTGTGCTTTCTGCATTATTATCCCTCTGTGCAACAGCTCAGTAGATGCACCACCCACCCAAATTCCTCCCGCATGAAGACAGACATAATCTGCACACACGCAGGTGGGTGTGTGTATGTGTGCATGAGTTGTCACAGCAGCTCTGCCATCAGTAGATGTTCTCCATCTGTGGCTCTGTGATGGTAGTTCTAAAGGGAGGGGTGTTTCAAAAGGACCTGAAAGTTCTCACTGCTGTGGACCCTGCCTCGTAGTTCCTTCTTGCTGGCTTTCTCACCACTAAGTAGCTTAGAGCAGAAACAGATCACTTTTTCATGAAGAACTAACTCATTTTCCAAAGCATTCATCAGACACAACGAATAGATTTTTCAGTAATGTCTGTTTGGGGCCAAAAAATCTAGTCCCAGCCTTTCTAAGAGTTATGAACAGGTTAGTGTCAAAGGAAAGAAGAAGCAGAGGTTGCTCACAACCTTAAAGTTTAAATGCTGGAGATTTAAATTAAAGGAACTTTGCCTTTACTGAATGCTAAAGTGCTGCTGTTCCAGGCTGGACATGGCACTGAGCAGCCTGATCTAGTAGGAGGTGTCCCTGCCTATGGCAGGGGGGTTGGAACTGGATGATCTTGAAGGTCCCTTCCAACCCAAACTGTTCTATGATTCTATGGCAGAATCATAGATTTGGAAGGGACCTTCAAAGCCCAACCCCCTGCAGTGTGTAGAAACATCCTGCACTACGTCAGGTTGCTCAGAGCCTCAGTAAGCCTGACCTTGGATGTCTCCAGGTACTTGAGGTATTTATGGTACTTAAGCCACTTGCCATTTTTAGTGTCTGACTGGGCTAAAAAACATCAAAAGAAATAACACAAGGCATGAAAAATAGATTGGGCATCTGTATAGAGCCTTTCACAAGCAGTTAGGCACAAACATCTTAACCTATCTCAAAATGACATCTCTTTACATCTGCTGTAGCACATCAATGTGACCCGTGAAGAACCCCAGCTATTGCTGAAAAGTGTGTCTGACACCTGAGATTCCACAGCACAAGGATGATTTACTGTGAGAGGATTCAGTGGGCTTTTCTTTCTAAGCATGATGATAAATTGCAAGAAGATGTCACTTGCTTTTCAAACTCAGGGAGGGCACAACTGCATTTTATAAAGTCATTGCAGTGCCTTGGCACCACCTGGCCTCCATTACAGTTATAAAAAGCCACCAACAAACAGAACCAAATGACAAAAATACCTCAAAAACCAAAAAAAATAAAACCCCACACACAAAAACACAAAACAAAAAAAAAACACACAAAAAAACCT
>VZTY01025031.1:0-28372 GCA_013400935.1 Turnix velox | reverse complement strand
GGAGGGCACAACTGCATTTTATAAAGTCATTGCAGTGCCTTGGCACCACCTGGCCTCCATTACAGTTATAAAAAGCCACCAACAAACAGAACCAAATGACAAAAATACCTCAAAAACCAAAAAAATAAAACCCCACACACAAAAACACAAAACAAAAAAAAACCACAAAAAAACCTACTCAAACCTGAAAACCCTATTCAGTTCTTAGTTGAAGGGGAATGTTCACAGCACAGAGAATTTCTCATACAGGATAAAGTGTATTACAAGCATATAGTTTGCCAGGAAAATTTTCCTTTCCTCCACATGAACTTGAATGTTCTTTGGATTAATCTCATGAGGAAGGAACAGGTGACCACCACAGCTCCAGCATACTGCTGGACATTCTGACTCCTCTGTCTCCTCAGAGCTCTGGTGCCCATGACCACAATCATCATAAAATGATAACTGGTGGAGATAGTGTAGGAAATGTCCATCTAGGCCATGCAATTTAAATTTTCCCTGTAAAATTTTTAAATTTTGGTTAGCTTTGAAAGTAGAGGTACCTGCTTTGTAATCACTGTGCAAAATAATCCAGGTCTGACCAGTGAGGTTGCAAACTTCCAATTAATTTTTAGGGCTAGTCTTGTAAATTTGCTTTGGCTGAGTAATCTCTGACTCTGATTAAGGTGGGTGCAATTGCTGTGCCTCCTTGTAGAGGAAAGAAAGCAAACTTTGGCCCTTAAGTTGTCTTAAAGTGAGTGATTTAGGAAATGCATAGATAGGAGTTGTTTATGGACTGGAGCATTGTGGAGCAATGTGGCCAGCACCAGATGGTTGAGGAGAAGGAAGGAGAGATCTGTAGGAGGCAAGTGTGGGATGATCTGCTGCACCTCACACATGTTTGTTTGCAGCTGGATCTCTGAAGGCTGAGCATTTGAAGCACAGGGTTAAAATATCCCTTCTAAAATGTTTGTTATAACTTGGCTGTCATATTTACGCTTTCAAAATTCTTTTTCCCTAACCAGATCAATTCTAAAAGTTAACATAGAGTTAATCCTGACATGGTTTTAGAGAAAAGTCCACCTTTTATGTATGTAAATTCTTTGTCTTATAGCTATCACATAGAATTGATATCTATAGCCTGACTCTAAGGTTTTGTAGAGAAGTCCAGCTTTTATTTATGTTCATACTATCTTGTTCTTACCACAAAATAAGACAGAAGGATGCAATCATTGTTAGAATCATAGAATGGTTTGGTTTGGAAGGGACTTTTAAGATCATTCAGTTCCAACACCCCTGCCATGGGCAGGGACACTTCCCACTACACCAGGTTGCTCAATGCCTCATCCAACGTGGCCTTAAACACCTCCAGGGATTGAGGGGACATCAACAACCTCTTCCAGTGTCTCACCACCCTCACAGTAAAGAACTTCTTTCTTATCTTGGTTGTTGGCTATTTTCAGTATTTTATCGTATAAGCTCTTACCTTTCTCTCCAAAGTAAACAGAGCCAAGCTTTTGAGGTTCTTCCCATTGTTTTCTGAGCCTTTAATCATTGCTATCACACTTCTCAGAGCTTCTTTTTCCTATCAGATGTCCCTCAAGAGGACTGAGGAGCACTGGGGACTGCTTTTCAGCTCTGGCTGTAACATTACACAACAGCACAGTGTCTTCTCATCTCCCTTCACACATCTTCTGGGCTCTCACACGCCTTGTAGATTAAACTTCAGTTTTTCTTGCCCTCAATTAATTTCTAGAAAGAAATAAAGAGTCAGCAGAAGGGGCCAACTTCATAAATCTTTATCTAATACCAGCGAGTCATTAGGCCCAGGAGTAAAGTCTCCATCTGTTCCCTGAAGAAACCACAGCATTTTCTACACTGTGTCAGCATCTACTATAATATTTCCGCTCTCAGAGATTTCTTGAGTTTTCTCCAAAAGTCCCATATGTCTGTCTCTTTTTCTCTCTCTCTCCCCAAAGGAAAGCAAAGAAAATATGCAACGTACAAACAGAAAGCAGAATGGCAACAGCCCCTTCAGGAAGCTGTGCCCCCTTGCATCGTGGGCCAAAACTGACCCATTTTGGGCAAGAAGCCTAAAATAAGAGCAGAAGTCTGCTTTCTACAAAGGAACACAGCTCAGTTATAAACAAGGGCAGCTTCCAGTGTGGCTCCTTACTCATCTTTCTCCTTATCAAGGAACTGCTTCCTTAATATCTATCATAGAGTTGGAAGGGACCTCCAAAGGCCACCTAGTCCCCCCCCCTGCAGTAAGCAGGGACATCCTGCACTAGATCAGGTTGCTCAGAGCCTCAGCATCCTGGCCTTAGATGTCTCCAGGCTTGATGGAGCCTCCACCACTTCTCTGGGCAACCTCTTCCAGAGCCTCACCACCGTCATGGTGAAAAACTTCTTCCTAATGTTTAACCAAACCCTGCCCTGCTCTAGTTTCAAACCTTTGCCACTCATCCTGTGGCTCCATGTGCTGGGAAACAGTCCCTCTCCAGCATTCCTGGAGCCCCTTCAGGTACTGGGAGGATACTGGGAGGTCTCCTTGGGATCCTTCTTTTCTCCAGCCTCAACAGCCCCAGCTCTCTCAGCCTGTCCTCAGCAGAGGTGCTCCAGCCCCTCACATCATCCTCATTGCTTTCCACTGGAGCCTCTCCAATAGCTCTATGTCCTTGTGCTCCAAAGCTGGATGGAGTAACTCCAGGTGGGGTCTCACCAGAGCAGAGCAAAAGGGTAAAANGTAACTCCAGGTGGGGTCTCGCCAGAGCAGAGCAAAAGGGTAAAATCCTCACTCTCCACCTGCTGGCCCAGGACAGGGTTGGCTTCTGCACTGTGAGCACGCACACTTTACCCATGTCCATCTTTTCATCCACCACTTCCCCCAAGTCCTTCTCCACAGGGCTGCTCTCTAGCTGCCATGAGCTGGATAGATTTCAGTTTACATTCCACCTGGCAATTGCTGTGAATTACTGGGGACCAAGCATGGAGAATCTAAGGGCCACCAGTTCTTTCAAACCTGTCTCAAGAAAAATTCACCTTGAATCTTCTGGGTGTTCTGCCTCACTCAGCACTGACTGAAAGGCTCACAAACCCTTAGAGGTTGCTCTGACTGTTGTTAATGTAGAATCACAGATTCATAGAATGGTTTGGGTTGGAGGGGACCTTAAAATCATCTAGTTCCAACCCCTCTGTCATAGGCAGGAACATCCTCCATTTTATCAGGTTGCTCAGTTTCTTCTCCAGTTTTTACTTAAACACCTCCAGAGAGGGGGAATCCACAACCTCTCTGGGCAACCTGTTCCAGGGTTTCACCACTCTCTCAGGAAAGAACTTTCTTTACTAAATCTCCCCTCTTCCAATTCACATCCATTACTCCTAGTCCTTACATCACATTTCCTATTAAAAAGTCCTACTGAAGGTTTTCTTTAGGTCCCCTTCAGGTATTGAGAAGCTACTCTGAGGCCCCCCCCAAAACCTTCTCTTCACCAGGCTGAACAACCCCAACTCCTTCAGCCTGTCCTCAGAAGGCAGTTGCTCCAGCCCTCTCATCATCTTCGTAGCCCTCCTCTGGACCCTCTCCAACAGCTCAATGTCCTTCTTATATTTGGGACTCCAGAACGGGACACAATATGATTATATACTGCAGGGTTTAAATGGAAATTTCTCAGTTGGCTACAAAATAAAAAGGGGAGGGATGAGGGGGGGGAGGAAGGGTATGTGGGAGAAACACATTTGAAGCATTTTTTTGTAAATGCCAACTGGCTTTGCTTTGTTTGGAGCTGGTCAAGCAGAACAGTGGCACTGAGCAGCTAATCAGTAGCTCCTACTCCTCCAGAGAACAGCCCAGCTCCCTTCTCACATGGCAGCCCTGCTGAATATCCTCGTGTTTGCTTAATCTCTTGGCAGAAGTGAAAGAATACGAGCCCCCATTCGGCTCCAAAGTGAGAGAACACCCCTGTGTGGAAAGCATGAAGGACAACGTCCTCAGGGACAGAGGGCGACCTGAGATCCCCAGCTCCTGGCTTAACCATCAGGTAAGAGGACTCAGCACAGACTGAAAAGTTCAAAAAACCCTTAGAGGCTGCTCTGACTGTTACCTTAACCTCAGGTAAGAGGACCTCAAGTGTGAACATCTGGGATATCTGCTGCCTGAAGCTTGAGCTTTAACTCTTGCCTGGAGAGGTTGAACCTCTGAGCTCTGTCCCATGGGACTCTTGGTGGTGCTGTGGTTCAGACCGACCTCAAAGCCTTGAAATTCCTGCTGCCTACCCAGCACAATCTAAAAATGATCCAAACAAAAAGATTGGAAACATGAGATCCCGCAGTCATCCAGGGAATATTAGGGACTTTAAAGGCACTCCCTGTGTGTAGGCTCTGAGAGGTCAAGGGGAACAACTTGGCACATGGGCCCCCTTCAGCAGAGAAAACAAATCTGGGTACTCTGTCATGGCAACCTGTCATAGTTGTATCCCAACTGTTGACAGGTTTAAGAAAATAGGAAATAAGTCTTCAGCAAGCCAGTCTGGTTTTAGTCAGGTTGCACATTAGCAGGCCATTTCCCTTGCATGCCATGAAGGACTCTCTCAGCTTTCCCTATTCATGGACTGTGCTTGCAAGGTGACAGCTGATCTCTCAGTAGATGAAAATGGATGGAAAGGAGCCAAAGGCAGGAATTTCTTCACCTTTGCTCTGAGCAGTTTTAATCAGCAGAGATAGAATGAGAAGCATAGCAGGGAAGTGAGGTGTGAACAGCCCACTTGTCATCAAAATACGTTGGCTGGTATTTGCAGAGAAGAGGAAAGCACTGGGAACATTTCTAAAAGCCCAGGCAACAAGGATCAGTCACTATTTCCAAGAGGAGCAATGTTATACTCCCTTTTTTCTTACAGTTATTAAAATCCTAGTGTAACACCTACTTAAGAAAGGCCAGGAGGCCAAGTGAGTGGCCAAAACCCATCATCCTTCCAACCAAGAGGAACACATCTGGTGTCTGATGATTCTGGGAGGGTTCAACCCCTTTCTGAACCTGCTCCTACAGGCTGGAGGAGTTGGGGTTGTTCAGCCTGGACAAGATAAGGCTCAGGGGGGAACCTCATGGTAGCTTCTCAATACCTGATGGGGGCTACAGAAAGGCTGGGGCGGGACTTTTTAATTGGGTCCAGGATGGTAGAACTAGGAGTAATGGATGCAAATTGGAAGAGGGGAGATTCAAGCTGGAGATAAGAAAGAAGTTCTAACCCGGGTCATTCTGTGATTCTGTGTTCTTTCCTGTGAGGATGGTGAGACACTGGAAGATGTTACCCAGAGAGCTTTTGGATGCCCCCTCCCTGGAGGTGTTTAAGGCCAGGCTGGATGAGGCATTGAGCAACCTGGTGTAGTGGCAGGTGTCCCTGCCATAGGGGGTTGGAACTAGATGATCTTGAAGGTCCTTTCCAACCCAAACCATTTTATGATTCTAATGAGGTGATGCCTTAAACTGAGAAGGAAAGCTGGATTTAGTACTGCTATTATCAGTAATAAAAATCCCTTGGCTTTTAGGAGCCTCAGATACAACCATTTTCTAAATGACAAGTTGAGCTGGGAAGGAGAGATTATACTAATGCTCACCTTTTTCAAAAAGAACTTGTTTAATAAAACTAATCATAGAATCATAGAATAGATCGGGTTGTAAGGGACCTTAGAGAGAATGGGATGGATGAGGGACCCTGAGTTGATTGCAGTTGCTTGTTTTCACCAAGGCAAAACAAAAGTCCAAACTAGTTAACACTTTAGAAAAGCCCAGTTAGCAAAGCAGAAGATAATCTTTAGCTGGATCATTTGGGAGGAAAAAGGATTAAATAGCAGAAAATGCTTATATTTGGGATCAGTGTGAGGACCCTTGACCATGAAAAAATTAAGAAGACTAGACCAAGAAAGAAATTAAGAAGACTAGAGAGCTGCTTAGGGAAAGAGAGGAATGAGAGCAAGATCTGTAGGCAGCAAACCTGACTATAATCAGAATTTTCTCAAGATCAGAAGGAAATCCAACTTAGTACCAATCTGCTGCTGGATATGAAAGGAAGATGCTCCAAATGCAGAAATGGTCAGCAGAGATCTGCATTTGGGAAGAGTCAGGTGATGAGAAGGTGATGAAGGCCCCTAAAAACAGGTCATCTGCACTGGGACAGTGTTAGGTGGCCCTGAGGCTTGTCTGTGTCTATGTTGTGGTGCTCAGGCTGGGGCAGACCCATGTCAGCAAGCCTGCATGTGTGGAGAGCTGCAGCTCAGGGGTAGCACCGTGAATTTTGTCACCTCTGGGTTTATGTGGCAAGGTCTGGGTTGGAGATCATCTAGTTCCAACCCCCTGCCATGGGCAGGGACACTTCCCACTACACCAGGTTGTTCAATGCCTCATCCAGCTGTGTTTTTGTGTCACCAGCCTGGGCACACCTGGCTCCAACAGGGTTCAGCTTGGAGCCTAAGGCAGGAAATGGATGCCTGCTAACACCTTCACAGGATATTTAATGAAGGGAGATTTAATTCCCTTCATCTGAATCCCAAAAATGCAAGTGACACATTGGCTTCCAGGGAGCTGTGACAGTTTGCAGCAGCTGAGGATCTGCTTTAAACTACATAGAAGTTGCTCTTTCTGCAATAGCTGCTCCATATTCATTTCCTTCCTCTGCAGTCATGTTTTTGTAATGAACTCATTATTCATCATGATAAAATTCTGGAATGGATTTACATATTACATTTTTTTCTCCCCCCTCCCTCCCCCCCCCCGTTAATGAGATTTGTAGCACTATTGATTTCAAGTTAATGTTTAATATTTAATTTACTGCTTGTAATTTCAATACCAGACAAAAACTAATGTTATTTGTACACAGACAGTAATGTTCTGCTATTAACATTGACATCAGTCAACATCTCCAATTAGGTACATTATGCAATTAATGCAGTGTTGTGAAATGATTTTTGGGGTTTTTTTATTTTTATTTTTTTTTAAATAAGAAGTTTAAGATAAATCCTGCTTAATGGGCTTTTAGTGTCATAAAGCAAAGCACACAATTTCCTGGCAAATCCTTCATGTTTATAAAATGCATTACGGAGATGTGACTGGGTTTTGTTTTGTTGTGTTTTTTTTTTTGCTCCTGCAAACATGTGCAACAGCATCGAAATGAAGGTTAAATAGTCACATCTGTAAGTGACATGTGTTTAAGTGTTTGTGGGACTGAGGCCCATATTTGCTCTTGGATTTAGTCAGTCTGCAAAGAATTCAGAAAGGGCTGAGGTTTCTAGCACTCAGAAACCCCAAGCAGGCACGCAGAGGCATGGCCCCAGCAGGAAGTCACGTCATCCAAGAATTCTATTTGTTTCAAAAATAAAACAAACAAACCCACTTGATCTTATAGCACTGGTCCAAAGCATCTTTTTTTTTTTTTTTTCTTATGATAAAGTATCAAAATCTGCATCAAGAGAAGTGTGGCCAGCAGGTCAAGAGAGGGGATTTTGCCCATCTACTGGGCTCTGGTGAGACCCCAACTGGAGTTACTGTGTCCAGTCCTGGAGTCCTCAGCATAAGAAGGACATTGAGCTGTTGGAGCTGGTCCAGAGGAGGCCACAAAGATGACGTGAGATGACATGAGGACAGGCTGAAGGAGTTGGGGATATTCAGCCTGGACGCTCAGGGGGGACCTCATAGTGGCTTCTCAATACCTGAAGGAGGCTACAGAAAAGCTGGGGTAGGACTTTTTAATAGGGTGCAGGATGGCAGGACTAAGAATAATAGGTTCAAATTGGAAGAGGGAAGATTGAGGCTGGATTGAAGAAGGAAGTTCTTTACTGTGAGGTTGGTGAGACATGGGAAGAGGTTGCCCAGAGAGGCTGTGGATGCCCCCTCAATCCCTGGAGGTGTTTAAGGCCAGGCTGAATGAGGCATTGAGCAACCTGGTGGAGTGGGAGTTGTCCCTGCCCATGGCAGGAGGATTGGAACTAGATGTTCTTTAAGGTCCCTTACAACCCAAACCATTCCATGATTTTATGAAAATATCTGCCCAGAAATGACAGTGCCAACTAGTGTGCTCCATTTAGCACCTTGAGTTGTATCAAATTCCAGCAATGTAGAAACTTATTTTATGGTATGTTCCTCCTACCCTGGCAGGGGGATTGGACAAGATGATTTCTTGAGGTTCCTTCCAATCCCTGACAGTCTGGAATTCAGTGAAAATATTGTTATAGGATTTTTTGTAGGAGCAGAGCCCAGAACACTCCTTGAACGTCAGAGATGACTAAAGTAACTGTGACGCGTGGGCTTCAGGGTGGTGACTGTCCCTTGTCACAGCTGTTCTCTCTCTTTCTGCTCTCTTCAGGGCATCCAGATGGTGTGTGAGACTCTGATCGAGTGTTGGGACCACGACCCCGAGGCACGTCTGACGGCGCAGTGCGTGGCTGAGCGCTTCAGCGACTTCAAACACCACGACAAGCTCTCGGGGAGAAGCTGTTCAGAGGAGAAGATCCCCGAGGATGGCTCTGTCACTGCCACCAAGTAGCTCCAAAAATGGAGGGAGCTCTCTCTCCTAGACACATTCACCTTGGAAAAAAAAAAAAGGAGGAAGTCTCCGTGGCTGCCTTGACTTGCTTCCTGGAGGATTGAGGCTGTCCCAGCTCCCTTTAGGCTCTGGCTTTTGGGCAGGGAGATGTTTTGATGGAAATGAAAAGCTGGGGAGATGGTGTGTGGTACCCTGGCTGATGGCCTCATATCATGTCATAGGAGGGCTATATGTATGTATGTTAGCACTTCCTCAGGAAAACAGAATTTGAAAATAGCCAATAACATTGTGCACTTTATTAATGCCTGTATATAACTTTGGAATTGCTATTTTTATATATATATACATATATATATAAAAAATGTGTATGTGTATATATATATATATTAAAAACGTGTGTGTATGTATATATATATATATACACACATATATCTATGTATCTATAAATAGCCATGCTCTGAAAAAAAAAAAGATAAAAAAATATGAGGTTTTTTTTAATGAAAAAAAAAATAAAGTGCTTCCTTGTAATTCCCAGTGCCTTAAAGATCCCCTCTCCCTTTGGGAAGGAGACTGGGGAGACTGGGGTAACCCAGCACCAGCAATTGTGCACTAAGCTCTCTGCCAAAAAAAAAAAGGGGAATAATATGGGATAAGAAGATGCTTCTAAAGCATGTGCTGTGTGTGAGCAAGCTGGCCATGGCCCTACAGTTCATGGCAGACAGGTCAGTTTGGCTTTGGGCTTGGCCCTGTCTGCAGCACATTTTGGAAGGTTCAGGGATCCCTTTGCCTTCTCACCTTAACTCCAGTGTCCTCACAGTGACCCCCAGAGGGAGCGCGAGGAGGTTTGGTTCCTCCCACACGTGTGTTTGGATACAGAGGTTATTAATGTTGGACATTGATTGCTTTGAACTCTTGCAAAATTACTCCTCACCAACCCCAAACCATACAAGACAGGCCAGCAATAATCACAGAGTCATAGGGTTGGAAGGGACCTTCTAAGGTCACCTAGTCCAACCCCTTGCAGTGAGCAGGGACAGGTTGCTCAGAGCCTCAGCAAGCCTGGCTTTGGATGTCTCCAGGGATGGGGCATCCACCACCTTTGTTTTATATTTGCCGGACTTTTTTATTTTTGCTTTTCTTTTATTTTGTGGTGCTGTAAGAACAAATTTTTTTTTTTTCCCTGTACAGCATTACTAAATGCTCTACACACCACAGTCTGACTCTATTCCTTGTTTTTGAGAGGAATCACAGAATATCAGGGATAGGAAGGGACCTCAAAGATCATCTAATCCAGGAAGACCTAGACCAGGTCACACAGGATGGTGTCCAGGTGGGGTTTGAATGTCTCCAGAGAAGGAGAAAAGGAAAAGACAGCAGCCAGGGCTTTTATTTTTTGCAAAAGCCAAGGGAAACTTCCAGAGGATGATGCTAACAGCACATCTTCCCTGCCCTCAGCACTGTCCTCAGCAAGGCAGAAGCTGACAGGAAAAAAACAGCCCAAACCCCAAGAAATATGTTTTACCCTAAAAGGATCCCTCAGCCATTTCTTACATCCATTCAGTTCTCTAGAAATGTTTAAAAGAGTTTACATCACATCAAGTATGTATGAATGACAGCAGTGTGTGTTTAATAAGAAGTGCTAACTATTATGTCTCTGGTGTTTTTTGCCCTGATTTTTCGTTTTTTCCCCATGTTTTTTTCTTCCCCATGGGATGTAAAGTGGGAATTCCAAACACAGCCAGCACAAAACTCTCTTGTACAGGTCTAGGAGGTGCCATTTGACAGATGGACATTGCAAAGCCAATAGGAAATACGTTTATTCAAATAGGAGTTAAGATTTCTGATGGCAGTTATTTTATTTGAAATTATTTTATATTTTATTTCTTTTTTTTTCCTTGTTTCATTTTAACCAAACTACATAGCAATAATGAAGACGAGGTGGGGAAATGGAAAAGCCTCGACAACTGTAGAGCAATTCAAGAGGATACTATGACAAATTTTATAAGGGGTAGGGGTTTTTATAGTAAAAATAAAGAAAAAAGGGGGCTGCGGAGCTGCTGGCAGCTGCGGGGCCCGTTGCCCTCTAGCGACAAGAGCTGGAGATGAGGCGAAGGGAGAGGGAATTGGGAATTTCCTGGCCCCTTTCTCATCCTCCATCCACGCTGAAGGTCAAGTGTTTTTTTTTATTTCCAGTGGTTCCTGACAATACTGACATCGTTATGGTTTTATTAGTGGGGCGTTTTGGGGTTTTTTTTTTCACTACTACATGTATAGGAAAATTTTTATTCTCTACAGGAATATGTCACTTGTACATCATGTATGAAATAGGAATGTGAATGATCATAATCTCTTGTATATCAAATGTTTCAAGCACTTAACTTGCTTTGTAAACAGTTTGGGGGGGGTTCCTTGGTCTGGTTTTTTGGTTTTTTTTTCTTTTTTTATTTTGTATAAATCAAATGTTTATTGGAACAAATAAAATAACACTGACTCAAGTCTTATTTGTGGAATGAAATCTAGACTTGTTTTGGTTGGAAGACACCTTCAAGATCATCAAATCCAAGCATTAACCTATCAGCAGCCACCATGTATAGAATCATAGGGTTGGAAATGACCTTCAAAGGTCCTCTACAGAGAGCAGGGACCACTAAATCAAGCATCACATCTACATATCTTAAAGGTCTCCATGGATGATGATCCCACCACATCTCTGAGAAGTCTGTGAAGAACTAAGCAATGGTCTAAACTGGATGGCAAAGCTCCTCATCACAGAGTGCTTCCATGTTACCAGTTTATCACAAGTGGGATCTCACCATTACCTTCCAGGATGTTCCCAACTGCTGCTAGAAATAAACATGAACAATAAAAGAAGCAAAAAAAAAAAAAATGACCTAGTTTTTGGAAGCAAGAAGGAGACCTAGAAAAGCATTCTCAGTGCTCCTGGATACAAACTGAGCCACATGTAGAGCACCTGCAATATTGTCCTCTTGTCAAGCCAGCTGTGCTGGGACCTCAAGGGCTTTTCTTCCAGAGAAACACTGATTAATCTACATCCTGATCCTTAGCTCTCTCTCTATCTTGCTTTTTTTTCTTTTTTGGCATTCTGTTTTTAATAAAATGCTGCCTATGTCAGTTTTGTTTTTTTTTTTCCCTGGCCACAAAGAAGATGGGAGTGAATTCTTTTGCAGACTGTCTTGTTCCTGAGTGCAATTTGGCTGCATCCATGATGCTTATTACTTGGCAAAGGTTCTTGCAAGTAGGTGCACACCACATGTTGTTTTCAGCACACTCTTGCTAAGGTGTAGCAACAATTCCAGTCTTGGTATTGGATTAATGTAAGTGGTTTAGGGTTTTTTTTTTAATTATTCCCAGGCACCTGTGTTGAAATGGATTACATTTCCAAGCAAGATCCAGTTTGCCTGAGCCCATGGTGTCCCAGCTTTGCTGTTTCCACACAGCACCTTGACCTTCTGGCATCTCTCACCTGTTTTTTGACCTCCAACATGCCTTGCTCTTGGGCATAAAGCTCAGGACAAAGTCAGAGGTTTCTTGAAATAAGGCCAAATTGTAATTGTGAGGCTCCTGGGAGGCCCGAGCCTGGGAAATAGATTTAAATGTCCTGACTAATGAATGCTTTGAGCACCATCTAATCACCTCAGGAAGAGGCAAAGGCAAAAGGCAGCTCATAAATTATTTGCTGTGAGTGGTTTGCTCAGTTACAGTGCTGATAGACCCTTATAATTCTTCAGACATTTGACTTTACACAGCTAAATTCTTAAGAAATAAAATGGCCTCCTGATCAAGTCGATGCAATTAAAGGATTGCTGCTGAAATGACTGATTTGCACATGTGCTTCCATGTGAAAATAGGGTGAAAAATCCCTGCCATTTCTTCCCAAGATGGCACACATGGGGACCACTCACAGCTGGAAACGCCTTCCCTCACTCCAATCCCCTGAAATAATGAATGGAAACCTCCCTGCAACACTTACAGCCCTGCTGCAGTGGGATTCTCTGTGGCCCCCAGCTTCCAGGCCAGCCAGGGTGATAGAAAGGTCTTTGAAATGCTCTTGCAGCATCTCAACAGCTTTATTTTAGGATGAACTAAACCAAAGTGGGATGCAGAACATGGTATTAGAGCTGTAAGGTGAGGGCAGAAGCTACAGAATCTCTCTATCAGCTCTCCCTGAACAAAGCCCTGAGGAAAGGCTGAGGGAGCTGGGGCTCTCTAGCTTCAAGGAGACTGAGGGGGGAGCTCTGTAATGTCTATAAATATAGAAAGGGTGAGCATCAGGAGGATGGAATCAGGCTCTTCTCAGTGACTAACGATAGGAACTCAGGGCAATGGGTGCAAGCTGGAACACAGGAGGTTCCACAGAAACACAAGGAAAAACTTTGTCAGGGTGAGAGAGCAATGAAACAGGCTGCCCAGAGAAGGTGTGGGGTCTCCTTCACTGGAGACATTCAAACCCCACCTGGTCATCTTCCTATGTGACCTGACCTGGGTGTTCCTGCTCTGGCAGGGAGATTGGACTAGATCATCACTCCAGATCCCTTCCAATCCCTGACATTCTGTGACCCTGAAAATGTTTCAACATCTAATTCCTGCTTTTGCTTGAAGGTGAAAAATGTCTTTCTAATTCCCAAAGAGAGGACATAAACTTCTCCTGAGATAAACATCTGTCTGTGGCTGCAAATGTTTAGCTCTTAAAGGGTGGGTTTTAATTACTTCCTTCTACATGTGTGAACAGTGAGAAGATCTCTGCACTTCTCTTGCAAGGCTGTCCATGCTATGACCACCAAGTAAAATTATAAAAATATTGATATTAAATTGGGAATACAAGGCCTAATCAGGGCTCTTCTGGTTGCATCATTGCAATGATTGTTGGAGAATAAAGTAAAAAAAAACCCTTATTTTTTTGAAAGAGAAGACCTTTTTTTATATACAGGACAAGTGAGTACCTGGAATGCCCAGTGTTTAGGCTTTGATCCAACCAAACAGAACTAAAGGCTGTTGGGGAGAAGCTCCAGTGGTAGAAAACACAGAGCTTTATCTGCTCACATCACCAAGAAAAGTAGCCACATGGTGCCACCACCAAGGAGAAAGATAATTTGGAGCACCACAGCCAGGAGTAGCCCATCCTCAAAAGAAAGGGTCAAAGAGGGTAACTGCTGATGTTTGAATTCCACCTTATTTCTGGAAAAATTATCTTTCCTCCCTTGATGAAATTAAAGCCAGAGTATTGGTTGTCTTCAACTGAGATATTTGCTTTCCATCACCCACTCCTAGAGGGATAAGAAAACAGGCCATGCCTTTAATTAGCTAAAAGGTTTTAAAGAGGACATAAATCCCATACCAGGAATTTTTGGTTTTTTTTTTTCAGTTATTAAGCCTTGTAGACTTTTACACAGCCTTGGCCACATGCTTTTGCTCATCTAATCCCCACGTGAGGAGCTGGAGCAATGTTTCTACAACATGACAACATCCCTGACTGAGAGTTTGCAGAAGCAATTTATAGGGGATTAGGCTGAAAATTTTCTTGTAATGGCACAGCAAAATGCTCCCATGTTTTAAGGAATTAATGGCATCTCCCATTAAGCAGCAGGTTGTTTAGCCTGAGAACTTCTGGAAAGGATATGCAAGCCTTAATAAATAAGGGGGAAGGGAATTCCATTTCAATGTAGCAATGTTAACATTAATTTGCTTGTCTTGAAATAATTCCTGGGATGGTTGCTTGAAGAAACTAATCTTAACAGAGCCATAGGAAATGGAAGAAAGAATTTAAATTAACTTACTTGGCCCATTTATAAACTGTTTAGGTTAAGCACAGTAAAGCAAACAGGATTCAGCCATCCTTAAACACAGTCTTTACCCAAGTATAAACTGTTTATTATATCCATGACACACAACCAGACAAAATTCATCCCTGCTCTAGGGAAGAGTCTAATTTGGTTTTATTAGCTCCAAAGAAAAACATTTTGGCAGAGGGCAGTTCACTTTTCAATGTAAAAACAATCTCAGCAGAGTCTCCTCACCTTCCCCATCTCACCAGGGTTCCTTCCCTGTCAGGAGACAGGAGGGACCCTGAGCACCAGCAGAAAATCCTCAAGAGAGGTGAAGCTTGGAGAGGTGGACCTTATTTTCTATGCCTCCATAAGCTCACCTCAAGCCCATCCCTTCACCCCCATAGCAACATTGTTGAGATCACAGAATATCAGGGATATTCTCAAGAAGGGACCTCAAGAGATCATCCAGTCCAATCTCCCTGCCAGAGCAGGAACACCAAGACCAGGTCACACAAGAAGGTGTCCAGATGGGTTTTGAATGTCTCCTGAGAAGTCCACAACCCCTCTGGGCAGTCTGTTCCAGTGTTCTGTTACCCTCACTGTGAAAAAGTTTTTCCTTATATTTCTCTGGAACCTTCTATGTCCCAACTTGTACCCATTTCCCCTTCTCCTATCATTCGAGGTCACTGAGATCAGCAGGTTTTGCTTCAGCCCTCTGTGGATTATGGGCAAGATGTTTAGTGGGGACACCAGGGCTCAGAACAGGCGACAGACTTGAGGAGCCAACACCATCAGGCTGTTAGAGGAAGTGGTGACCATCAAACTGCAGTGTACAAGCAACAGTGGCAGCTGAGAGATTTGCAAAGCAACCCTGTCTCTCTTTCAAACCCTGGCAAGGTTTCAGAGGACTGCATCTTGTTTTGGGCAGCAGAATGAGAAGAACTAGAAATATGGCCTCTGAGGGAATGTGGGAGGAATGACTGGAATACAGAGCTATAAAAATTATAATTAAGGAGTAATAAAATAATCCTTTGAAGATGTTGAAGTTGCAAGGAGGAAAAAAAAATAAAAATGCTGGCCCTAATGGATCCCTACATGGATCAATCTAGTTTTTTCCCCCTGCTATGCTAATCCATAAAGAAAACCCCATGGAAAGACTGCAGGATGTCCATTTTTTGGTCATAATTTATAGATAAAAGTTAGACACTAACCCTCTGGTATCAACGACCCTACTTAGCATACAGCTCATATCATCTTGATAGCATCTTGAGATCCTCTCCTGCCACAGAGGTTCCAGTTCTGTGGTCAGTGTGTGGCTCCAAAGATCTGAGATCAGGGTGATCAAGAAGGTGGAAAAGTTCTCCTAGGAGAGAAACTCTTATAGGAAGTTTTCCTATGGGAAATTCCAAAATGAGCTGCAGCACAAGGGCAGAACATTTCAGAATTCTTGCACAGTTCATCACAGAATGTCAGTAGGAAAATATATATTTGTGGAAAGGAAAATATATATTTAAAAAAACCCAACCCAGATATTTTTATTGCTTCAGAATAAAATCAAGTCTGTAAACTCAGCACCCTGAGGCCAAGCTAATTTCCTTTCATTTTACCATGGATAAAGAGCAAGAATAAGAAGTCTGTCCAGTGGAAAGGCAGAGTTTGGGACATTTTTTCACACGTCTCCCCATTACAGGTCCCAAACCCACCAGTGTCCTAATGGAAACACATTCCCATCAGTCCTCAGGCAGGTTGAAAATTATCACAGCTCTGCACCTACACCCCCGAAGTCCATTGAAACCCAGTATTTTCACAGGAAAGGGCTTAAAAGGAAGCAACATTTCTGGAAAAAAATAATTTTTATCTCAAAAAAAAAAAACATTCTTCCCTCCTCTACTACATGCCAGATGTCCAGGAGAGTTCTTTGAGGTATCCTCTGTGTTGTAGTTTCCAGAGGACACACCAGTAGATGGAGCACACGACTAGGCAGAGCTGCTCTTTTGCTCTCTAAAAACAATTAATACTCTCACTGATTCCTGCCCACACCTTGAGACAATAGAGATGGAGGATAGAGGCCTGGACTGACCATTCAGATATGATTTGGAACATGGCAGCAAGGAAACCCTCTGATGTGATATTTATCACCAGATTTCATTTATAGAGCATTTAGACTCAGCTCACACACAGCTATTTATGCCCTCATTGTATTTATCCCCACAATTTTCCCTTTCCCAAATGTTTGGTACATCCTGCCACCACCCAAAAAAACATTCTTGCAGCTTTTTGCAAGTCCCCAGTGATTCTGTACTGTTGACTGTCCCCTGCCACAAGATCTTAAAATTGCCTGAGAAGGCAAAGGAGACTCCAGCACTTTGGAATTCAGTGGAAAGTTAAGACTAGTTTAAAAATAAAAAAAATCCTCCTCCCACTGCTGCAGGTATGAATTGCCTGCATAAAAGCATAAGGAACTGTGGTTTTAAGGTAAGATTTTTCTACAAGTGCTTCAATGAGACAGACATTCAAATTACACAAGTCAAGCACATTCTTACCCAAGTCTCCTCATCACTGTCACAGTAAGAAAAAAATCAGAGGTAAAATCCCCATTTGTGGAGAAGACCAAACACGTTTGTCAGAGAAGTTCTTCACTATCTCTGTTTTTTGCTAGAAAACTTTTAGGATTTGGGGGACTAAGGCCTTAAGCAACCTTATCTAGTGCAAGATGTCCCTGCTCACTGCAGGAGTGTTAGAGTAAATGGCCTTTGATAGCCCCTTCCAATGATTCTGATTCTTCTTGCCTGTCAAACACTGACACTTCCAATCAAGCTTCACCAGGAAACTTCATGAAATGTCTACGTTCTCTGAAAGGGTTAAGATTGACAGTATTAAGATAGATTAGCCCAGATTTAATACCACAACTTGAGCAGTATTGTTCTCCGTCCCCCATTCTCACATTTCACTTCATAATCCTACACACTTTCCATTTTCTGCCCTGCTGCCCATAATTTACAACAAATTCCATGATTTCCCAAATTAACCATTTCATAAATTTCATAATTTGTTTTCCACAAATGATACCACATCACATACAATAAGAGTCCAACCTAGAAAGTCCAACTCACTGGTTATCATAGCACCTACCTTCTCCTGACAAGCCCATATCCCACCATGTTCCATTTTCACTCACTGTTGTCTCTCATGCGAGACTCCTCCTATTTTTCTGAAGCCATGGTGCAAGTTCTCACAAAAACAGAAGTTTTAAGTTCTTTCTGCATTGTTCTTCTATAAAACAGGATAACTACCATTTGTTTCATCCTTTGTCTGTCTTAGTCTCCCAAGGCCAAGTTGGTCTCACATGTGAGATAGTACACAGTGAAGCTATGATGTTCCTCTTCACAGAGCCACAGAATATCAAGGATTGGAAGTGACCTCGAGAGATCATCTAGTCCAACCCCCCTGCCAGAGCAGAAACACTTAGACCAGATCGCACAGGAGCATGTCCAGGTGGGATTAGCATGTCTCCAGAGAAGGAAACCCCACACCCTCTCTGGGCAGCCTGGGACAATCTTCTCTCACCCTCACCCTGACAAATTTTCTTCTCATATTTCTGTGGAACCTCCTGTGTTCCAGCTTGCACCCATTGCCCCTTGTCCTATCATTGGATGTCACCGAGAAGAACCTGGCTGCATCCTCCTGACACTCTCCATATTATGACCATGACTGAGGTCCCCCCTCAGTCTCCTCCAAGCTCAAGAGCCCCAGTTCCCTCAGCCTTTCTTCACAAGGGAAATGCTCCAATCCCTCCATCATCTTCATGGCTCTGCATTGGACTCTCTCCATGAGTTCCTTGTCCTTCATGAACAGCAAAGCACCTCCCCACTGGTGCCAGCCCAGATACAGCCTCTTCCCTTTCTCATCTAGGTCCTGCGACCTCTTGGGGAAAGACCCTTTTTCCCCTTTGGGACAAGTGTCCCCCACCTGATGATGTGTTGTGTAGGCCATCTTGTTATCAAAAAAAAAATCCCAAAATTATATCAATGACACCAACCTCAGAGCCACGTATTGATTGATTGCTCCTTCCAATGTCTTTCCCTCCTATTGGAAGGAGCAAAGAAAAACCTGTGAACAAGATCCCTTTAGTAACTTTTTCAAGGTTCTCAAGCCTCTTTTGATCACCCTGGGCTTATGAGTTACAATCTCCTCTGGAGTTACCTGGAAAACAAGTAGAGGACAGTGGTGGGACGACTCTAACGGGTTTGGGAGGTTCCTGGGCACGTCCTTGGTCCTTCTCTTCCCCTTCAGAGGCAATCTCCAATGGCTGCAGCCCATCTTCTTCTCATGGAAGCCCATCTTCTCATCTCATGGATGAGATTTTCTTCTTGGAGCAATAGGCCTCTCACATTGCAGTAGGAAGTGAGGAATGTCAGCCCCTTACATATTCATTTGTTGGGCCTTCAACAGTAAGAACCTTGTCTCTGTTGCTGAGAGGAGCTGGAGGCGCTGAGGTGGTCAGTGAGGGCCCCAACCTCCAACTTCAGGCCATTTCATTCCTTCATTGTTCTCCAGGGTCCTGGGTGCTGTCTGACAGGAGCTCCAGGTTTTTACTTAAAGCAGACATCTTGCTTCTAAAGTCTGTCTCTACCTCAGCTTCTCTGCTGGGCCTGAGCCACTCCTCTTCCTCACGGAGCTCCCTCAGCCATCGCGCTGAGCACATGGTTCCCCTCTCACAGCGCAGCGGCGCCTCGGAGCTCGAGGCAGCGTCCGCAGTAGCTCCCCAGGCTAACTCTCTCTAGGCTCCCGCAGCCTTTCTGGCTGGGTCTGGGAGCACAGCCTCCGTTAGGTGGAGACCACCGTTAACAACTCCCAGCAGGTGCCCCCGCCCTTGTTAATGGCAGGGAACGTCCCCTCCCCGCTTGTTTCTGCCCCTGAAAAGTCCCTTGTATCGGTGTGAGTTCTCGCCCCGTTTGAAGCACCCGCCGGGGGCAGCAGCTCCGTCCCGCGCTCCCTCACTGGGCATCGTCTCTCGGAGCTCCGCGGCTTCGCAGCTTCCTCCGCCTTCCAAAACCCCCCCAAAAAAACAGCTTCTTGCCGGCTCTTTTGTGCCGAAATTCCCTTCACCAGCACGAAATGGTCTCACTTAGCTATCTTGTTAATTGTAAGGAGCGCCCACCACGGCCCTTGCTAATTAATTACAGGGAACGCCTTGTTAATTGGAGGGAGGTCACACCTCCGGCTTGGTGATGCCCGGAAAGAGAAATGATGAAGGGATTGGAGCATCTCCCTTCTGAGGAAAGACTGAAGGAGATGGGGGTCTTGAGCTTGGAGGAGACTGAGGGGGGACCTCATTAACGTCTATAAATATGGGAAGGGTGAGTGTCAGGAGGATGAAGCCAGGTTATTCTCAGTGACATCCAATGATAAGAGGCAAGGCCCCAGGTTATTGGTGCAACACAGGAGGTTCCACAGAAATAAGAGGAAAAAAACTTTGTCAGGGTGAGAGAAGAGTGTCCCAGGCTGCCCAGAGAGGGTGTGGAGTCTCCTTCTTTGGGGACATTCAAACCCCACCTGGACACCTTCCTGTGTGACCTGATCTGGGTGTTCCTGCTCTGGCAGGGGGAATGGACTCAATGATCTCTCCAGGTTCCTTCAATCTCTGACATTCTGTGTTTGTGTGAAATACTGCTGCTGTTACATCCTGAAATAATGCAATTGCACACATTCATTATGTCTTAATTGCCCACACTAATTGCAGGTTAGATGCAATCAAAGCAGCACAGCCTGGCAAATGCACTGTGCAAAGCACAAGAAACCCTGGTGGAGGGGTTTTATTCCTTTAAATTGAATCAACACTCCCACAATTGCGTGGCTTTGCTTCAGATGTACAATTAGATGTTGTTACTCTCATTCTCTACCCACACCATAATAAGCTCAAAATCACCCTGAGAAACAACAAAACAAGGAAATTTGGCCAACAAGAGGTACAATGAGAAGAACTTCAAAGGTTCCAGGCAAACCCACAGAAGGAAACAATGGTCACGTGGACAATTAACTTCTGATAAATGGAGTGTGTGTGCAAATGAGCCACCTTGCTGTCACCTCTTGTCATGGAATCAGAGAATGTGACCTCTTTGTGCCACTCTTCTGCCATCCTCACCCTGACAAAGTTTTTTTTTAATCTCTGTGGAACCTCCTGTGTTCCAGCTTTCACACTTTCACAATGTCCTATCATTGGAGGTCACTGAGAAGAGCCTGGTTCCATCCTCCTGACACTCACCCTTTCCATATTTAGGGACATTAATTGGGTCACCCTCAGTCTACTCTTCTCCAAGCTAAAGAGACCCATCTCCTTCAGCCTTTCCTCAGAAGGGAGGTGCTCCAATCCCTTCATCATCTCTGTGGCTCTTTGTTGGATTCTCTCTGCCATTACTGTCCTAGACAAAAGCTCCAAAAGATTTATCAGCATTTACCAGCTGTGTCATAGCATAAATCAGTGGAGAAGCTGATTTATAGATGTGCAGATATGACCTACAACAAGTTTTTAGGATGAACACACTTTGCTCTCCACCTGAAAGCCCATGGAAGTAGCCAGAAAGGAGTTGAAGCTGTGAAAAAATTGGCACTGTGATAAGCAGGGGACTCAAATGATGCTTCCCTTGGTTTGTCACAGAGCAAATAGGAGAAAACAGGCTTAGTATTTAGTATTTCTGAATTATTCTTCTTTGCCTTCAACATGTTGTATTGGTTTTGTAAGCCAGATGATGCCACTCAAGGATTTAAATATAGAAAAACTAATATGAGGAAGGTTTCTCTTACCTAGTATCCTGCAAAAACAACTTTACCAGTTCTACCAGGCTTGCCTTGAAAGATATTTCTCATCCTTTAAAGGTGAAATGATACTTGAAAAGCATCAAAATGAATCAATGTAGGATACATATGAAAATGTTTTTTCAATTCAGTCTGAAAGAAATAAAAATCAATCTGAATATTTAAGCTAAACCTTAAGAAGAGAAACTAAGATGTTCTGAGAGCAAAACTGCTGGTATTGAAATGGAAGGTCCTAGTGATAAAACTCAGGATCTGGTCCAGAAAGTGTTTCCAGTTAAAGTTTTGGGAGTTAGAAGCACTGAAATCATACACAATCACACCCCAATGATTTGTATTATCACAGAAAATCATATTACAACTCCTGAAACCACAACTGCTTGTTCCAGGCACGATGATTTGTGTGACTTTATACATGGATTCAGCAAAAACTGCTCCAAATTCTCACAAGATGCACCTATACCACTAAGAGATAAAATCACAGAATGGTTTGGGTTGGAAGAGACCTTAAAGATCATCTAGTTTCAACCCTCCTGCCATAGGCAGGGACACCTCCCACTAGACCAGGCTGCCCAGTGCCTTGTCCAGCCTAGTCTTGAACACCTCCAGAGAGGGGGCATCCACAACCTCTCTGGGCAACCTGTTCCAGTATTTCACCACCCTCACTGTAAAGAATTTCTTTCTTATGTCTAGTCTAAATCTATCCCCCTCCAATTTATATCCATTGTTTCTAGTCCTCCCATCCGATATTATGTTAAAAATTCCTTCCCCTGCCTTTCTGTAGGGCCCCCTCAGGTACTGATAAGTTACTATGTGGTCCCATCTGAGCCTTCTCTTCACCAGGCTGAACAACCCCAACTCCTTCAGCCTGTCCTCATAGGGCAGTTGCTCCAACCCTTTGATTCCATGATTCTATGATTTATATTTCTACCTACTTTAAGTGCTTGGATTAGCATCCTGGGGGATGGTCCTTGAGAATTACTAGGAGACAGAGCCCATGGGCCAACCCCATCCACCTAGAAGAATAAAAATTAAAAAAAATAAAAGTGCCATTTCTGCTACAAATAACTTCAGTGTTTCAAAGCAAGAGTGAGATAGATGGGGGCACATTTTCATCCAAGGCATTTGTTAAAGGTTTTATGGGCACAGTGCAGAGATAAACTACATCCTGAAGCAGGGTTAAACCAGGTTTCTTATTTTAAAGCTGTGCTGGAAGTTTGTTGTTTCTCTGGATGGAGAAATAATGTGCACCTTCCTTACATGTATGTATATATATATGTATATCTCTGCTGTTTTCAGACTGACAAATGACAGACACAGCCTGTATTTAGAAGGGTGTTATTGACTTCACATTTTATTAAAAACACCAGCTACAAAAGAGACACTATGCAAGTGACAGTCCTACACAGGCAACTATGAGAAAATTAGATTAATTCTGAGATGAGACCACCAGATTGTGCACCTGGGACGTGATAAGGGCTCAGAAATACTAGAATATATATGGAGATTAGATAAGGTGCTCACATGACACTGGAAGATTAGCCTATGCCTTTGAAGAAATCAGTGCACATGTTAATTGAAGACAAATTTTCTGCAAATATTAACAAAAGTTTCATTTTGCTCTCATTAAAAATACTGTAGCCACTACTGCTGCAGGAAGGAACTGTGTCACTTCAGTCTGACACATGCCACAGGTGTCACAGTCTCTGGAGAGAGAAATGTACCTACAAAACTGAATCATAGAATGGTTTGGGTTGGAAGGAACCTTAAAGATCATCTAGTTCAAACCACCAACACCTCCTACTACACCAGGTTGCTCAGTGCCTCAGTCAGCCTGGCCTTAAACACCTCCAGGGACTGAGGGGGCATCCACAACCTCACTGGACAACCTTTTCAAGTGTCTCACCACCCTCACAGGAAAGAACATCTTTCTTCTCTCCAACCTAAATCTCCCCTCTTCCAATTTGCATCCTAGTCCTGCTATCCTACCCAGTCTTTCTAGAGGCCCCCTTCAGGTATGGAGAAGTCACTCTGAGGTCCCCCGAGCCTTCTCTTCTCCAGGCTGAATTTAATGAATTAACCAGCTGTGAGTCATGATTATGAGAATCATGACAGTAACACTTTCTTGCTAGTAGAAACCCCATGGCCCAAATTCTCAGTTGACAGAAGGTGGCAGAGCTTCCCCTGAACCAAAGATCAGGTACTCACCAAGAATCTGGACCATAATCAAAGCATCCTGACACTGGATTCTGTCTTTCCCTACAAG
The DNA here is from genome assembly GCA_013400935.1 of Turnix velox. Classification (NCBI taxonomy): domain Eukaryota; kingdom Metazoa; phylum Chordata; class Aves; order Charadriiformes; family Turnicidae; genus Turnix; species Turnix velox. The sequence continues at coordinate 4,994 of VZTY01025031.1, read as the reverse complement.
TCTGAAATAGAGAAGCAGAAGGGGTAACAGACCCATCTCGCTCAAGAAGCAACAGCAAAGTCATCACATCTTGTCCAGCCCCCTTGTGTAGCCTTCCAGAGTGGCTGAGAGCCTGAATAAACCTTATGGACCCTGAATTTTGTTAGTGTCCTTCTGAGATCATGCTAAGTGCTATATCTAGATGCACAAGGGAATAAATGATAAAGTAATTTGGGCAGAATCATAGAATGGTTTGGGTTGGAAGGGACCTGAAAGATCATCTAGTTCCAACCACCAACACATCCAACTAGACCAGGTTACTCAATGGCTAATCCAGCCTGGCCTTAAACACCTCCAGGGAGGAAGGGGTCACCCACAACCTCTCTGGGCAACCTCTTCCAGGGTCACACCACCCTCACAGTAAATCCAGGGGCCATGCTCTGATATATATTCATTTATACATTAATATCCATGAGATTTTTGGCATAAAGACAAATAGCACAAGAATCCACATTTCCAGGACACTGTTAAAAAGCATCTGCCAAGGCTGGGGAAGGACTTTTTAATAGGGTCCAGGATGGCAGGACTAGGAGGAATGGATGCAAATTGGAAGAGGGGAGATTAAGGGTGGAGAGAGGAAAGAAGTTCTTTGCTGTGAGGGTGGTGAGACACTGGAAGAGGTTGTCCAGTGAGGTTGTAGATGCCCCTCAGTTCCTGGAGGTGTTTAAGGCCAGGCTGGATGAGGCACTGAGCAGCCTGGTGTAGTGGGAGGTGTTCCTGTCCATGGCAGGGGATTGGAACTAGATGATCTTTCAGTTCCCCTCCAACCCAAACCATTCTATGATTCTAAGTGCTACAGGGTGGCTTTTGCTCCTATCTACTGCTTTGATAGCATCACCTCCTTGATTATCATGACCTTGTTGAACTTTCCATACCATCATCCTGAGACCAGAAGTAGGAATGTCACGCAACGTTGAATCCTAGTACAATGTAGGAAATGAAAACAAGAAAGCATTATGTTTAAAGACAGCTTCCAGCAGGACAGGAAATACAGCAGAAAGCTTTGTATTGGTCAGTGCCACCTGAATTATAGAATAAAGAACAAACATCAAGACATTAAAGTTGTGTAGATGTTGATTACAAGGTGAAAGAGGTGGTTATTGCCATTAGTTTGCTGCAAGAAGTTCATCCCAATAAATACATTTCCATCTTTTCAAAAAAAGTGAAAACACTTCAAAATTCTACTGTAATTCTTAACACAAAGACAAAGTTCATAACTTCATTCTGCAACTCAAGATTGACCCAAAACCTTCAGATTCTTCATACCTTCAAATCACAGGCAGGCTTTCTCTGATCAACACCACCTTCACTGCAGTGCCAATATACAAATTAAACACTAAAAACAGAAGAACAAATCATCTCAAATCTGTATGAAAATACAAACAGACAAATAAGATCATTTTGCTGTATTAATATATAGTCACTATGCATTAATTTTTTTTTTTTAGGTAAAGATATTTTTTTTTCTTTGTTGTAAAGTGCATCTAAAGCTGCTAAGTAAATCTTTCCATTTTAAAAATGGAGGAAGGTGAACAGCATCTCAGGAACTCTCATTAACACAGAAGTAAGAAATTTTAAGTGCTGTTCCAATATTCTCAGTTCTAATAAAGTGGTGATGAGATTCTGGGTGGCCAGCACTGACAAGACACTGACTGGGCCCATTTCACAGAATCACAAAATCATAGAATGGCTTGGATTAGAAGGGAACTTGAAGATGATCTAGTCCCAACCCCCCTGCCATGGGCAGGGACACCTCCCACCAGACCAGGTTGCTCAATGCCTCATCCAACCTGGCCTTAAACACTTCCAGGGATTGAGGGGGCATCATCCACAACATCTCTGGGCAACCTCTTCCTGTGTCTCACCACCCTCACAGGAAAAAATCAATAAGGTTGGAAGGAATCTTGGCAGGCCATCCAGTAGAACCTGCTGAGCTGAGCATTCTCATGCTCCCCGAGGAAAATCTACTCCTAAGAGTAACTTGAGGGATGTGTTGCCATCAGTTTGAGGCACTCTCTGCACAGCCACCTCCAAAAACAGCTGCCCTCCCTGGGATGCAGACACCATTTTGAGAAGATCTCCCCTACTTGAGGAAACCCTTCCCAGAATGGAGGCAGTGGAGCTGCTGCCCCCAACCACTCTCCACCCCCACCAGCAAATACTTCCCATGTTCTACTTGCAAAGCTCTCAACATCACTCACAGCTTCCAACCTACATCTCAAGCTTTTTGCTGCCTTTCATAAACCAGCACCAGAATGCTGCTGCTGCCACCATCTCTCCAGAAATCCCACAGGCCAGCAGCACTTGGTGCTATGGAGCTACAGCTACAAGTCCTTAGCAAGCAGTTCAATTTCATCCAGCAAGAAGTCCATGTCCTCTCTGCTGACTTGGGGGCTGATCACCACCTGCCGGAAGAAGTTGACTTTGCCCCGGTGAGGCTGGTACCCAAGCATCATGCTGCCCTTCTTCATCATCCTTTCTTTAATTCTAGGAGCAACCTAAAAGCAAAGACAAAAAAAGAAGAGTTGGCATCAGACTCAAAAATCCAGCAAATTTGAGATGAAGTTTGTTCTTAAGAAGTTTGGGGGTTTTTTTGAAAGGTGTGAGGTTTGCATCCACATTCTCTGACTCTAGAAAAGTTAAAGCTCAGATCTGCAGGTTTAGAGGGACACCCTCAGGTCTGGAGAATCAGAATGGTTTGGGTTGGAAGGGACTTTAAAGACCATCTAGTTCCAATCCCCTGCCATGGGCAGGGACATCCTGCACTACATCAGTTTTCTCAGAGCCACAGTAAGCCTGGCCTTGGATGTCTCCAGGGATGGGCCCCCCACCACATCTCTGGGCAACCTGTTCCAGTGTCTCACACCCTCCTGGAGAACACTCAAGTCCATTTTTCCCCCTGTTTGCCTCTAGGCAGGTTCCACATAACCCTCTTTTCCCCCATCTCCTGCCTTTACCCACCTAAAACCTCAAAAACTCAAGCACGGGAAAGCTTGAGTTAAGTCACAGCAGCACCTTTTTCCATAAAACCTACAAAATCTTAATGTGGAGCTCCAGGTGTGCCCCCTGCATGGTGATCCTAATAAAAGCTACCAATGAGAAGACAATTCTGCCAGGCATCTGCAATGCTCACATCATTTAGCAACAGGAGTCATCAAATACATCCCTATCCCATCACCCAACTGGGTTTCTGTCTGCCTAGCAAATGATTCAAGGAGGATTCCTCAGTTTTCTTCAGAAAATTACTTCAGATTAACCTCATTTAGCCCATACTCAAGGAAAAAAAAGATACTAAACATGCACTAGATTTCTGCTCCAGGACAGATAGAGATGGTTGAAGCTGTTTTACATGAAGCAGATGCTTTCATCCTGAAGAGGATGATACCCAGCAAACAATCCTCACTGCTCCACACCAAATACTCCAAACTTGTGAAGGCAGCACAGTGCAGTGCTCACAATGGGACAAAACCTGAGCCTTAAAACTGTCCTTGCACAATTTGACAAGTGCTGAAGTCACAATGGGCCTTAAAATTGTTCTTGAATCACGGAATATCAGGGATTGAAAGGGATCTGGAGAGATCATTTAGTCTAGTCTCCCTACTGAAGCAGGAACATCCAGATCAGATCACACAGGAAGGTGTCCAGGTGGGTTTTGAATGTCTCCAGAGAAGGAGACCCCACACCCTCTCTGGGCAGCCTGGGACACTGCTCCCTCACCCTGACAAAGTTTTTTCTCCTATTTCTGTGGAACCTCCTGTGTTTCAGCTTGCACCCATTGCCCCTTGTCCTATCACTGGATGTCACAGAGAAGAGACTGGGTCCATTCTCCTGACACTCATCCTTTCCATATTTATAGACATTAATGAGGTCCCACCTCAGTCTGCTCCAAGCTAAAGACCCTCAACTCCCTCAGCCTTTCCTCAGAAGGGAGATGCTCCAATCCCTTCATCATCTCAGTGTCTCTGTTCTGGACTCTCTCCAGCAGTTCCTTCTTCAACTGAGGGTCCCAGAACTGGACACAATACTCCAGCTGTGGTCTCACCAGGGCAGAGTAGAGGGGGAGGAGAACCTCTCTCCACCACATGACCACATCCCTTCTAATACACCCCAGGATGCTATTGGCAATAGTTCTTGCACCCTCACTAGTGTGTGGACCTGCAACACACATTCCCTCCAACAGTATTCTCTCAACATTGCTTTTAATTTTTTTTAAGTTCTTTTAACTTTGGCACAATAAAAATTCTTCTTTTTCTACTGCGGAACCCTTAAACAGGCTTCCAGGACCTCTGCTCTCCCACTTGTATGACAACAGCTATAGGTTGAGATGGCAGTGACATCATGACAATGCTTGCAAAAGACTGTGTCCAGGAGGCAACACTTCTCTACAGACAATGAAAAATCCTTCCCCCCTCTTTACTTGAGAAGAACCCTCAAATGATTTCTGCGCGTGGAATAAAGACATTGCAACTGTAAGGGGAGAAGCAAATTCTTCTTAATATACTTTCTGGAGCTCTTCTTCAAGATTCAAATCCCTGTGGCAACTTTTAGCCTTTATTGATGTTCCATCAGAGTTGTTTCATCTTTTTGTATCACATTATTGATTCTCCTCAACTCAGCACCTAGCACTCCACAATCCATCATCCCAAAATGTGCAGTAGCACAAAGGGAGACCATGAAAACTAAAACATTTAGAGCTTCAGCAATGTGAGGACTGTAAATATACTGCATTTCTCTCATGGAAAGGAAAGGTAGAAAATTCTTTTTTTAAAAAAATCTCATTTATTATTTCATTCATACTCCATACTAATGAGGTTGTCCTCTTCATTTGAAGTCCATCCATCCCTTTTTGAAGGCAAAACAAACACTACTTAGAATAAACAGAATATAAAACTGTCCTGGGTAGTTTTGACAGAATTATTTTTGAAAGCCTTCCCATCACAGAATCACAGAATGGT
>VZTY01025030.1:49706-75738 GCA_013400935.1 Turnix velox | reverse complement strand
TGGCTGTGGAAAAGAAAAACAGATTTTTTGAAGGTATGTTATAAGAAGCTTTGGCTTCTCCAACTCTTCCTCATAGCTGGCTGCTGGAGCCCAGTCTGGAACACTACAAGGCCTGCTGAGTCTTCATCCTGGGTCAATGGATGCTGCTTTCCTATGTACACTTTCCCATGTCTCAGACTCCAGGGGCAGGTTCAACTCTGTAGCTGAGTGTGCATTCCAGAGGAAAAATATCCATGCCCTGATATGGCCACACAACCTGTCATTGACCAGGTGCTGCCTCCAACAGCACCCACATATATCCAACAGGACTCATAAATGCTCCAGATTGTCTGCCATTGGAGTGACCTCATGCTGAAACACAGATAGAGAGTGAGGAATTCTCCTATAAGAAGAAGTAACAGCAGAGACAAGGTGTGATGGACTGATCATAGCTCACTTTCCCCACTACTTGTGCTGTCTTTCACTGTTTGTAGACCTTATCTTTCCATTTCAATGTATCCAAGGGCTCCTCATTCATTCAAACAGGCCTCCTGGCTTTCTTTCCTGCATTTCTCTTTGCTGGGGCACATTGGTTTTGGGTTCAGAGAAGTCAATCTGACCAGCTTCCTTGGACCCCTGTCCCATCCAGTGCTTGATCTCTCAGATGCTCTTCACAACACTTGTGCTCCAGATCTCTCACCAGCTCTATTGCCCTTCTCTGCACCCACTTCAGCACATCAAGGGCTTTTTTTCTGGCCCAAAACTGGACTCAGCACTGGAGCTGGGGCCTCATCCCTGCCCAGTACAATGGGACAGTCACTGGCCCAGTTCTGCTGGCCCCATGGTGCAGACCAGGATGCCAGTGACTTTCTTGGCCACCTGGACACCCTGCTGGATCATATTCAACTGCTGTTGATGAACAGCTCCAGCTCCTTTTCCCCTGAGCAGCTCTCCAGCCACTCTATGCCAGCCTGTGGCCTTCATGCAGGACCTAGCTCCTGGCTTTGTTGAAAGTCACACCATTAGCCTCAGCTCATCAACCTGGCTTGTCCAGATTCCTCTGTAGAGCCTTTAGGCCTCCAGCAGATCAACATTCTCCCTCAACCCAGTGCCCTCTGCAAACTGAGGTTGCACTTGATCCCCTCATCCAGGTCATTGATTAAGATATTGAAAATATCTGAACCCTTACCTAAGCATTAGGGGACTAGGGATGTCACATGTGACTGGCCATGGGATTTCCTGCACCCCATTTCATGGGAGCATCCTCCTCCAGAGTGTTTTTTCCAGTCCAGCCTCCGCACTCCATGTAATGTTGACAGAAAGCACCCTGCAGTGTTTCTCAAATTGTTATCAACTTGGCCTCAAATCTTCCCAGATTCCCCCATGGATCCCTCCTGGTTCCACACCTCTTCCCTGTATCCTTCATCCTTCCCAGTCTGACTCTCCCAGTACTCATAGCACCTCATGGGCTTCCTCAAACAGGCTACAGAGCACTGGTTGTTACAACCATCCCATGTTCAGGACAGAGACCATGTGACTCTTGTGCTAAAAAAACGTTTTCTCCTTTCCTGGGACCTCTTGAGATGGAAAAACCCATGGAACTCGAAACAGAATGCAAACAAGGTCCCAGCTCTATGCTGACCCCTGGCTCCCTGCTCATCATCAAGATCCTACCGTCTCCTTGATCTGTTCAGCAGCTCCCAGGATAGTCTCAGCCCAGTCCAGCTCAGCCCCTCTCTTGATGTCTCACACTCTGCCTCTTTGGTGGGTGCTGCTCCCTATTTATAGGTAGATAGGAGGAGTTTTTCTGCCTTCCAGGAAATCAGGCTGTTACCTGAAGCACAGTAAAAGCAAAACTAGGGTAATGCTGGAGTTGAGCCACATGCTGCCTGTGACAATTTGCTCCCTGTCTCCAGGTGATAACCTGACTGTTATCTCCTGTAGTTCTGCCCAAGCCATACTTCACCCATGCTGGCCAGAGTGGGTACATGGAGTCATGATGGCTGTATCAGGCTCAGTCAAGTTCAGGTGAGCCAGAGAACACCAAAGGCTAAGAGCCATGGACAGCAGGTCAAGAGTGATTCTGCCCCTTCACTCTGCTCTTGTGAGACCCCACCTAGAGTTACTGTGTTCAACTTGGGAGCCCTCAGCACAAGGACACGGAGCTGTTGGAGAAGACCCAGAGGAGACTACAAGGATAGTCAGGGGGCTCAAGTTCCTCTGCTACGAGGACAGGCCGAGAGAGTTGAGGCTTTTCAACCTGGAGAAGAGAAGGCTGCAGGGAGACACTCTAGAAGCCTCCCAGGATTTGAAGGGGCTTACAGGAAAGGTGGGGAGGTACTGTTTACCTTAGCATGGAGTGATAGAATGAGGCACAGTGGTTTGGAACTAGAGCAGGGCAAGGTTAGATGAGATATTAGAAAGGACTTCTTCACCCTGAGGGTGGTGTGACACTGGCACAGGATGCTCAAAGAGGTGGTGGAATCCCCATCCTTGGAGGCATCCAAGACTAGTCACGCTGAGGCTATGAGCAACCGGATCTAGTGCAGGTTGTCCCTCCACACTGCAGGGGGGGTGGACTAGATGGCCTTTGAAGGTCCCTTCCAACTCTTCTATAATTCTAACTCAAGTACATCACTCACCTCACCACCCTAAGTGTGATATGGTCGACAAGCAATATTGTTTGTAAACAATGAACAGCCCAAGAGCCCTTTGAGCTCTCCTATGGGCTGCAGGCCAGGATCTGTCCTTGAGTGGGGACACTCGCTCCAAGGTGCATCTGCTTCTTGAGACAAAAATTCATTGACTCAACAGATTCTCTGTGAATGACTAATAGCATGGTGGACTTTGAAATCATAGCTGAGTGATAGAAAGGATCTATTTCACGTATAATAATCCATTAAACATACAGAGCTGATCTAATCTGCAGTTAGGATTGGACCCAATTGCACTCAGACCCTTCTCTGAGATAGAGTTTAGAAAGTTAAGGAGGTCTTTTCTGACCCTCATGACTCAACAAGAAGGTTTCCCTGAAAGTTCTTTCTCACCTTATCATCCACGCAGTAAATAATCCAGCTGGGAGGGTTTAGATGAGACATTTGGAAGAAGTTCTTTCCCATGAGAGTGGTGAAACACTGACCCAGGTTGCCCAGTAAGGTGGTAGAGACCCAGGCATGGGTTAGGATGAATCTTTAAAAATTTTTTTCTACTGAAAGTATTATCAAGCATTGGAAGAGGCTGCCCTGGTCAGGGGTTGATGCTCCATCCCTGGAGGCATTTAAAGGCTGGGCAAACACAGAGCTTAGAGATATACTTTAGGACTGGTTCTTGTCAGAGTTAGGTTGATGATTTGATTCAATGATCTGAAAGGTCCTTTCTAACCTAGGAGATTGAATGATTCTAATTCCTACGCTTCCCAAAGCCTTTACAACCTAGGATCATTTTACAAGTGTTATTTTAATACAAATTATGGTTCTCTGAATGCAATTATTTTGTATTTTTAAATCTTCTTTTTTACAGGCAGATGACCTTTCCCAAAGACTTTTAGGAGAGGTTCCTTGTTTCTTTCCTTCCTGGGTTAGGAACAGCACATACTGTTCCTCCTGCACAAGGAACTGGGGGAAAAAAAAACCAAACCAAAACAAAACAAAAAGCCTACTAAATGCAGATCTGGTGGGCAGGGAAAATGGCGATTGTGAGGGATGGATGGGTGCAGACACTGGGTGCAGGTGATGTTTAAGAACCAAGGATCTCAGGCTGCTTGGAGACGCAAAGAGGGTGGGCAGGATGTTACCAGGCTCACATGGTTGCTTGGAGATGGTGTTTGTGATCCTGCTGGCACAGGCAGAATCAAACAGGACAAATCTGGGGGCAGCTGTGGCATAGGGATCATCCACAGACTGTACAAAACTGGCAGCAGGTAAGGGCTAAACATGGTCAGATCTGTACCCCGAGGACTCTTACCCTGTCCCATGGACACTGCACCCTTCATGAGTCCTTCACCTTGTCCTAAGAAACTTGTCCCCTTCATGGACCCTGCACCCCATCCCAAAAACCTGGCCTTGAATCCCCCAGATTTAAGCTGGAAAAGGGGAGATGAGATCTGAGGAAGAAATTCTTTGTAGCTGAGAAATTCTGAGGAAGAGAAATGAGGGGTTGATCTCCTGGCCCAGGTGGCCCATGTAATCTGGAACTGGCCTGTCCCTGGAGGGGTTCAAGGCCAGGCTGGACAGAGCTTGGAGCAACCTGAGCTGGTGGGATATGTCTCTGCCCAGGGCAGGGGATGGCTCTTGTATGGGTTTTGGAAGTCCCTTCCCTCACAAATCATTCTATGATTCTGTAAAACCAGCATTTTCTTTCAGAAACACACTAAGAACATTACCATGAGATACCCCCAGGGTGTCCAGATGGTGACAACATGCCAAGCAGAGGACAAGGAGCTGTACCCACACATCCCACTGCGCACTCGCTTCAACCTTGACTGTGGCCGGTCCCAGGAACTGTGCAGATTTCATGAGGTGGGTACATGGCAAATACTGTGGAGTGGAACCAGGTCCTGTTGGCTACTGGGGGCTGGAGACATATGTCTCTTCCTCTGCTTGCTGGCTGAAAGCATGCAGGCAGCTGCCAAATGTGACCCTGGACACCTTGAGTGTTTAGAGAAGGCTTGTGTTCCACAGCTGTGGAAGCTGTGGGTATTCAGCCTGGAAAAAAGGAGGTTGAGGGGAGATCTTCTCACTCTTTGCAACTCCCTGAGAGGAGGGTATAGCAGAGGGGATTGGGCTCTTCTCCCAAGGAACAAGCCCTGGGACTAGAGGACATGGCCTCAGTTTGTGCCTGGGGAGGGTTAGGTTGGAGTTTAGTTTAGGAGCCCAGGATTGGGTGATACTTTAGATCAGTTAGATCAGAGGTCATCACTGCCTTATGCTTGCAGTGGTAACCCTAGAAAAAACCTTGGAGCACCAAATACAAGTTGAAACTAGGGTGTTTGTCTTCCTTTGCAGCTGAGCCAGAAGCACCGTGAGTTTTACCTGGACAAGAGCGGGATGTCACCGATCGTTCCCTATTTTGTGGTGCCTGTGAAAGAAATGGAGAGATACCCTCATCCAATTGACATGTGAGTCCTAATGTCCTTAGAACATGGTGATCAGCCTGTGAGAGCCACTGTCCCTAGGACATGAATTCTTCACCATGAGGAAGAAGATCTTCCCTATGAGGGTGGGGAGGCACTGGCCCAGGTTTCCCAAGGAGATGGCGGAAGCCCCATCCCTAGAGACATACAAAGCTAGGTTTGATGAGGTTCTGAACAAACTGATCTAATGTGAGATGTCCCTGCTCACCACAGGGGCAGGACTAGATGGACTTTGAAGATCCCTTTCAACTTCCTGATTTTATGATGGCACCCAGTTCCCAAGGGCTTGAGAGTGATGGGATGAAACCAGAGAGGTCTGGGGGAGAGCCAGCTCCACATTTGTTCCCCAGTCCCCTCTTCACCTAAACCTTTTCTGCTCAACAAAATAAGACCAGAAGAAACCAATATATCCTGATAGAAAAGGATAGATAGCATGCCTTGTTTTGAGGGCTTTTTTCCCACTTAGAAATATTTTACTTTAAAGCAAGCATCCTCCTGGCTGTGTGCTTGAAATGCTGCATTTTATTTATTTCAAAAACTCTCATAGGAACTGGAGCAGCGTGGTTTTATGCCTTGTCTTCTCCCCTCCCCATTTCTGCAGGACACCCTGCAGTGTCTGCTGCTTTCTTTCCCACAACCAAGTGGCTGGAAGTGTTTACCAAGTTCATCACTGAAAAAGGCATGACTTTAGCAACCATGGACAAAGGTTTGGTTGATTCCTCCAGGTCGCTACCCAAGCTACCTCAAAAAAATGAGGTGTCCATGTCCCCATGGCTATGAATTAATGGGAGAATCCCAGCCCAAACACATAGCTACCTCATACCTCTCCATAGCCAGGTTAGGACAGGCAAGGGCAGAGCTGTGTCTCTTCTCCAGTGCTGACCAGGTACCAGGTCCCTTCCAATTCAATTCATTCTATGATTCTATGAAAATTGAACCATTTCTTTGCCCCACCTGAGGGAGTTCAGCTCTACTAGCAGACCCTTAAGTAAAAGTGCAAACCAAGGAAGATGAGTGTTGTGATCACATGACATACAAGCCATTGGTCTTTGCTTCTCCTCCACCAGTCTTTGCTATGAATTTGCATATGGCAAAATGGACAAGGGCACTCAAACAGCACAGGGTCGGATCCATGCAGTCTGGGGTGCATGACTAGAAGTCAATTCATTGAAGTGTTGGGGGTGGATAGAAGCAGTCATAAATAATTTTTTTATCAAGAAAAGAGGGAAAGTAAAACTTGTTGGAGGCAAGCACAGATCACACCCATGTACTCAGAGAGCAGAGAGGAGCCTGAGCTTCCCTGGAGAGATCATTGCCCCCAGCTCTGGGGTCTCAGCACAGGAGAGACATAGCTGTTGGAGTGGGGCCAGAGGGGGCCCCGGAGATGCTGGGAGGGCTGGAGCCCCTCTGCTGTGAGGGGGGGGGGGGCTGAGAGAGCTGGGAGATTTCAGCCTACAGAAGAGAAGGCTGTGGGAGGGCTGCAGCGCAAGAAGCTGCGAGCAGAAATACGTGTATGCCCTCTAGTGCTACAATCTTGTGTCTCAAAAGGAGTGTAAAATCCAGGAAAAAAAAAAGCCTCCAGTCATCTTCAGCGGGCTTCAGATAAAATAACCTCAGATATTTTTCCTTGTATGCTCGTGCATGTAACTGATCTTATCACCATGCACCTCCATCCTCCTGCATCTCTATATCCCTTAGATCCTCTCTTCTCTATTGTCTGCCTTTGGCAGCTGTAGACAAGATCTTTTTGCCTTTTCCTCTCAAGGATGAACAGTTCAGGTCTCTGCTTCTCCCTGCAACTCAAAGCCCATCCAGTTCCACCCCCTGCCCTGGGTAGGGACACCTCCCACAAGCCCACGTTGCTCCAAGCCCCATCCAACCTGGCCTTGAATCTCTTCAGGGATGGTGCAAACACAGCTTCTCTGGGCAACCTGGGGTCGGGGCTCATTTCCCTCAGAACAAACATTTCTTTCCTTAGATCTAACCTAAATCTTCCCTCTTTCAGTTTGAAGCCATCATGTCTCATCCCACGGCTTCTCTCCCTGATCCAGAGTGCCTCCCCAACTTTTGTAGAGACCCTTTAGGGACTGGAAGGGCTCTAAAGTCACTCCACAGCCTCCTCTTCTCCAGGCCAAATCCCTCCACTTTCTCAGCCTCTCCCCCACAGCAAATTGGCTCTAGCCCACAAAGAATCTCTGGGGTGTCCTCAGGACCCTCTCTAACAACTCCTTCATATGTAGAAGTCCCCAGAGCTGGAGGCAGCACTAGAGGAGAGGATCCACATCATGTGCTGAACCCTCCTTGATGCAAGATGGGAAGTCAGAGGGATGTTTTGAGCTATGCTCAGCCCTAGATATATCTGAATATATCTGTTAAGTTCTGTGCGTGGAGCTCAGAAAACCAGTTTAAATTGGAGATTAATTGGTGGGGATGAAGTGTTTCATCCAGGTCTTGTACATGAGCTATCTCATACTTTCTTATCAATCCTTGACTGTTTATGGTAAATGGACAGGAGTAAGGGAGGACAGAGAAAGAAATGTGTGGAATGAGGAGGATAAATGGAAGTGGATGGTGTAAACCAGATGATGTCTGCGCCATGAGTGCATCCCCCTTCCAGGAGTCTAGCTGTCAGAGGCCCAGGCTGATAAGAGAAAACTGGAGGTGATGTCATGCAGCTCTTCCCTTTTGTGATTTGTTTTCGAGCTGCAGTTTTACCACTGGCCCCTGCCTTTGCATCTGTGCCACAGCTGGCTTTGCATCCAGACTTACATCTCCTCCACTTCAACATGGACCTGGGGCTGTGCTTGACTTCAGACCTCCCTCACTTCCTTGGGAGAAGAACCCAGCCACCTCTACATCAGCTACACCCTTCTTTCAGGGAGTTGCAGAGAGTGAGGAGGTCTCCCCTCAGCCTCCTTTTCTCCAATGTGAACAACCCCAACTCCCTCATAATTTCCCCAGATCCTTTTCCATGTTCCCCAGACTTTTAATCAGCTATGTTGTCCCTCTCTGCATCCACTCCAAGCCCTCTTGGTGGTGAGGGACCAGCACTGGGGCTACCATAGGGGGATGGTCACTGCCCCAGTCCTGCCAAACACAGTGTTCCAGACAAAGGCCAGAATGGTGATGGTCTTCTTTGTGACCCAGACACACTGTTTGTTCATATGCAGCCATCAGTCAGTCAACACCTCCAGGCAGCTCTCTAGCCACTCTTCCATCTGTCTGTAGTCTTCATGGGGTTGTTGTGGCACAAAGGCAGGGTCCAGTACCACTGGCCTTGGTCCATGGAGCTGGGAATTGGGAGCCCTGTGCATGGTCAGATCAAACTTGTCCACTTTGGGGGGACAATGATGCAAACTCAATACAACAGAGCTTCTGCAGCCCTTGTAAAAGGTACCAGTGTGTCCTTGTAGGACAGCTGAGAAAGTCTGGGCTCTTCAGTCTGGAGAAGAGAAGGCTTCTGGGAGACCTCATAGGAGCCAACTAGTGCCTGAAGGGAGTCTACAAGAAAGCTGGGGAGGGACTGTTTGCTGGGACATATAGCAACAGGACAAGGGGCAATGGTTTTAAACTAGAGCAGGACAGGTTTAGATGAGACACTAGGAGGAAGTTCCTCTCCATGAGAGTAGTGAAACACTGGAAAAGTTTGCCCAGAACAGTGGTGGAGGCCCTATCCCTGGAGACATTCCAGGCCAGGGTTGATGATGTTCTGAGCAACCTGATCTAGTGCAAAACATCCCTTCTCACAACAGAGGGGTTGGACTTGATGTCCTTTGAATGTTCCTTCCAGCTCTGTGATACTGTGAATCTATGACAACCCTATGGTGGTGCTCTGCCTGTACCTCTGTAACCATCCATGGTGCTCTGCTCCTCCACAGTCCACCTCTTAGTGCGAAGACCCGCTGGCATTTGGTGCGACTGTCACCCATGAACCTACGGACCTACCAGACCTACCCCTCAGGAAAGAGGGTCCCCTCCAAGGAGAGAGCCAATCGAGACAGCTTTTTCGAGTGCCGTTTCTAAGTGACCGCATTCAGTCTGCCCTTGGTGGAAACCTGGTTTTCCAGCTGGGTTAGAAACAAGAAAATAAAGGAAAAGGAGCTGCCTGCCCTGTCAGGTCTGTGTTCTGTGGGGACTTCCCAAACTGTGATGAGGATGGTGTTTGTCTGTGGCAACCAAGGAAAGTGGGCCACTTCCCACCAGGCAGCTTCTGCCATCATGGAGCAAGGTCGTCCAGGACACTCTCACCTGGGCTGGAGCAGCTGCTGAAGTATTGAGATGGTGGGGATGAGCACGCGGACTTCAGCATAGTCACCAGTGACTTCAGGTGGGGTGATGGGTGACTCTGGATCAGAGAAGGGAGCCATAGGATGAGGGGGTGTGCTTTGACACTGAAAGTAGGGTGATTTAGGTGAGATCTGAGGGAGAAATCCTTTGGTGTGAGAGTGGTAAGTCCCTGGCCCAGGTTGACCAGAGAAGCTGTGTCTGCCCCATAACAAAAGGGGTTCAAGGCCAGGCTGGATGTAGTCTGGAACAACGTGGGCAGGAGGCTGGAACTAGATTATCTTTATTTTCCAACCTAAAACATTTCATGAGCCTGTGGACAGCATGAATTTATCCAGGGTATCCAAGACAAGGCTGCAGGAGGGTCTCTGAGGAAAATACTGCCACATTACACATGGGTTCCCTGCCCAGCAGTACTATCCAGCAGCCAGATCATGGGTTTACAGTGGCTGGATGGTTGTCAGTGTTCAAAAAAACAAATCAGACACCAGGAAAAACTAAGAAAAGAGTGGAGAAGGGAGCAGGCATCTTTGGGAACTAACAGGTGGTTTCCTTCAGTGGTATGTGCTGTGGCTGTCCCACCTGCAGGAGATGCTAGTGCAGTAGATGGCGATATGCTGGATTAGCAGAGTGACTACAAGGAATCATAGAATCATAGAATAGTTTGGGTTGGAAGAGACCTTAAAGATCATCGAGTTCCAACCCCCCTGCCATATGCAGGGACACCTCCCACTAGATCAGGCTGCTCAGTGCCTTGTCCAGCCTGGTCTTGAACACCTCCAGGAAGGGGCCATCCACAACCTCTCTGGGCAATCTGTTCCAGTGCTTCACCACCCTCACTGTAAAGAATTTCTTTCTTATGTCAAGTCTAACTCTAACTTTCAATTTACATCCATTGTTTCTGGTCATGCTCCCTGAAGAGCATGTTATGATGGTTTAACCCATGTAAGGGGCTGGTAGGACAGTGTCCCAGTGTAGGCAAGAGTCAGTGCATAGCCTTAACCCTGTTTAATTAATTTGAAAACTTTTTTCTCCCGTAATTTTGAAAGTGGTTGATAGGCCATGGACAAGGTCTATCACTGACAGTGTCCCTGTGTGCCACTCATCTATGAGGGGTATGACACCTTTGGGCCCCTGTCAAGCACCCTGTCAAGCTATTGTCCATGTCTGAGAGACAACTGGTTACCTCTGAAGAGCATTTCTCTGAGTGCAAGCCAATGTCCTTTGCCCGTGGAGCTGAAGAATAGACCCTAACCCCTCACCCACCCCAAAGATCCATCTTCCGACCTGCTGGGAGGCTGGTGGACAGGAGCAGCCTTGCATCCTCATTCCACTTTCAACACAGCCTCATCCCCACAGTAGATTCACAGCTGTCTTTCCCACTGGACAAGCTCACAACCAGTCTCTTCTCTGGTTCCCATTCTTAATTCAAAACACCCAAAAGTACCCCGATAACAAAGAGCTCTTTGGAGTAGGCAATTTTGGAAACCCAGAGATAGGGAGTTTTAGCATCTTTTTATATTTTTTTCCCCCAAACTCTCTACCATCTGAAGCAAAATAACCCTTTCAAACTCATTGTCACTCCACAGCCAGCGCATTTCACCCGGTTGATGGAGTCTAACTGCTGCAGCGATTCAGAATCCAGGGTCTGAAACACCAAGCAAAGTCCTCATGCTCTTCATGCTCTTTTGGTACATTTCTAAGATCACTTTAAAGCCCAGTTGGCTGTTGCCATTTGTAGCCAGGCAGGGCTGTGCCTCCTTTCTAGGGCTCATTCCTTTGCCAAGATCAATCTCTCAGCATCTGGAGTACTTACTGCATTCAGCTCTGGTGCCCTCAGCATGTAAAGAACATGTAGCTGTTGGAGAGGGTCCAGAGGAGGCCAAGAGGATGATCAAGATGATCTGCTATGAGGACAGACTGAGACAGTTGGGTCTGTTCAGCCTAGAGAAGAGAAAGATCTGGGGGCACCCTTTACTGACCTCCCAGTACCTGAAGGGGCTACAGGAAAGCTGGGAAGGGACTGTTTGCCTAAGCATGGAAAGATAGGATGAGGAGCAGTGGTTTGAAACTAGAGCTGGACAGGGTTAGATGAGACATTAGGAAGAAGCTCTTCCCCATGAGGGTGAAGAGACACAGACCCAGGTTGCCAGAGAGGTGGTGGACACCCTACTCCTGGAGACATTCAAAGCCAGATTTTATGAGGTTCTGAACAACCTGATCTAGGGCAATATGGGGTGGGAATAGACAATCTTTGAAAGTCTCTTCCAACTCTATGATTCTATGATCTACAGTAGGGGGAGAAGGAGAATGTGTACAGTAGCCATGAGGAAGAAACTCAATTTGGCTGGTGGTGCCAAGGCCAAACACCAGAAGAAGACAAAATTCCCCAGCAACATCCTTCCCACCAGCTGGAAGGTTTCTGTGTCTTGACTCTGACATGGCTGCTGTCTCCATGATAGTACTTGTCTAGGTGCTGTGTCATAGAATGTGTTGCACTGGGAGAGAGGCCCAAAGGCCATCTAGTCCACCCCCCCTGCAGTAAGCAGGGACATCTTGCACTAGATCAGATTGCTCAGAGCCTCAGCAAGCCTGGCCTTGAACGTCTTCAGGGATGGGGCCTCCACCACTTCTGAGTGGTGTTCCAGTATCTCATGAGGTGGTTGAGCCCAAATCCTCCTCTTCTGATATCTCTGGATCACGGTCAACTCAAAACCCAATATTTTTAGATGCTAAATTAGGCCTTTTTTTGCCTCTTTATTGCTTTTTCACACTCTTTTGATCTCCATGTGCCACTCCTCACCACCAGCCTGTGCTCTTCAATCCCACCAGTCCCCTCCCAGCAGATGCTGGAGGAGTTCCATAACCTTGTCCTTGACGCTCCCTGACACATAAAAGCCAGCACTGCAGATAAATCTCTCCTATTTTTTTTTCTCTGGCTAAGACTTCCAAAGTTAATTAATAATTCCAGCTGCCCCAGTGCATAGGTAAGAAAACCCTGGTCTTAAATCCATGCACTGCATGGGCTGAACATCAAATCATATGTGGTGTTTCCCCATCTGTGACGAGCAGAGGAGAGACTTCATGGTAACATAGGATAAGTGATGGGAGGACTAAAAATAATGGATGCAAATTGGAAGAGGGGAGATTCAGGCTGGATATAAGAAAGAAGTTCTTTGTTGTGAGGGCTGCGAGACACTGGAACAGGTTGCCCAGAGAGCCTGTGGATGCCCCCTCCCTGGAGGTTTTTATGGCCAGACTGGACAAGGCACTGAGCAACCTGATCTAGTGGGAGGTGTCCCTGCCTATGGCAGGGGGTTTGGAACTAAATTATCTTTAAGGTCCCTTCCAACCCAAACTACTCAATGATTCTATGATTCAAACTAATGGTTTGAACTTCGCTCCCTGCTCCAACGTGTCACTATTTCAGGTTTATTTGATCTAATCAAGAAATGCTCTGTTGCATTTTAAATTGCAGCTCATGGGATGCACAATCACAACCTGAAGTGATTCCCGGAATATACTAACACAAACCACAAGTGTGTTAGATATTAGTAAACTGAAGGACTGCATAAATTATTATCTTCAAACATGACTAACACCATACATGTGTTTCTAAACCACTTTACCCTCTCTCTTGGGCAAGGCCTTATCAGTGAGAAATTACCTTGTACAACATGCCAGATGAGGGGGGAAGGATCTCCTACAGGCCAGTTCTAGCCTTGGAAAAGACTCTCCCATTTTCTACCCAAACCTTCTAGTTTTTATCATCTGATTCATTGGGCAGACATGTATATACCTGAGGGAGTTATAGTGTCTGGAATTGTTGTGTCTTTGTGCTTTTGGTTATGTCTTGTGCAAAATAGCAGTGGAATGGGATTATTTAAGGCTCCATTCTAGTCCAGTGGGAGGTGAAATATGTTTTCATTTACTTTTCTGTACCTAAACCCCAGGGGTATATTCAGGCAACCCTCTTTCTGTGCCTGCCAGGCAAAAAACCTGCACCATACCTGCTCCACACTATAGGCTTGGACCTGAGGACATGATGGCCAGGGACAAAGCATGTCCTGGGAAAAGAATAGACCCTGTGGTGGGCATTTTTGGTAAGATCATCACTCCTGCAAGCTCCCTGCTGGGCAACCCCTCTTGGGGTTATGGTGATGGAACAGTCATCTCCTGGGGAGACCTCCCACCAACCCAGATTGCTCCAAGCCCTGTTTAACCTGGCCTTGAGCTCCCCCAGGAATGGGACAGACATAGCTTCTCTGGGCAGCTTGGGGCAGAAGCTCACCTCCGTCACAGCAAAGAATTTCCTCCTGAGATCTCATCTAAATTTTCCCTTTTCCAGTATCTAACCTTTCCTCTTTATCTCATGGCCCCCCTCCCTTATCCAGGGTCCCTCCCCAGCTTTCCTGGAGGCCCTTTAGGGACTGCAAGGAGCTTTAAGATCTCCCTGGATCTCCCTTCTCTTCTGAGGGCTGAACCCTCTCAACTTTTTCAGCTCTGCATCACAGCAGAGGAGCTCCAGACCTCACAGCATCTCCGGGGCCTCCTCTGGCCCCCCCTCCAACAGCTCCAGGACTCTCTGTCTGATGTTGATAAAGATGTCTCAAAGCCAGATGAAGTTTCACCTTTGTCCTCCTAACCCTGTTTATCTGTATGATCCCATACACCATCCCAGGAAACCTCCCTCACCCATGAAACATGGATGGCAGCAGCCAGGGAGCCATGGGGTTACCCAACCATGTCCCCAGGAGATGAGTGATCCATCACCATGTCCCTGAGAAGGGCTGCCCATCAGGGAGCTTGCAGGAGTGATGATCTTACAAATAATACCTGCTGTGGGACCTATTTTTATCCCAGGACATGCTTTGATGCTTTGTCCCTGGCCAGTATGTCCTCAAGTGCAAGCTTGTGGTGTGCAAAGGGCACAGTGCAGGTTTGTTGCCTGGCAGGTACAGAAAGAGGATTGCCTGAATACATCCCTTGGGGTTTAGGTACAGAAAAGTGAATGAAAACATATTTCAGAAAGGATCCCATGCCAAAGAAAACCCTCCTGAGATCACCAGGGTGGATTTTCCAAGTTTTTAACCATTCTGCTTATTATGGTGTGTGACATAACTAAGACAAGACCAGCTTCAATGTCTTTCCTGGCTCCTTCTTCCTCCCCTCCCTCTCTCTCCCCTGCCTGCTCACCAGTTCTTGTGAAGGCAGCAAGAACACCTTGGTCCTTCCAGATCTTCAGAACAGTCAGTTCTGCTGTTCCTGTCTCAGAAGCCCTTTGAGGGCAGAGAAAAATGAAGACATTTGCAGCCTGCGAGCACCCAAACCCTCCCAAAGGCGCATACCATCCTCACCACAACTCTGAATGCCTTTAATAGGAAATATCTAAGGTGGGGAAGGCAAACAACCCTCAGCATCACCTTGCACAGCCTTCTCCACTGCAGACAGAGCATTAGGATGACTTATGGTCATTTTTAGCCTGTGCACCCTCCCTGGAGCACTTGAATCCATGGTCTCTGCTTTCCATCAGCCCAGGATCATGTGAGCATCTCCCCTTGTTCTTCCCAAGTGGTACAGATCCAGAAAACACCCCCATTTTCTGGTTGTTTCCCCCATTGGCATAAGAGTTTGGGGTTGCAGAAGATGTGCTGGATGGACCCAGGAGGAAGGTAGCAATCTTTGAGGTCTGAGCACAGCCCTGTGTAGCTGCAAAACTCTGCTTAGAAGAAGAAAATAATCAAAACTGCACTGAGTTTATATACTCAAAGCCTCTCTCAGTGTTTCTGCAACATTCTTGCACTCATCAGGGCATTGATGGTGATGTCTCCTTAACCTGCAGTCTTGGCATCTCACAAGCAGGGTTGGAAAAAGGATGAGACCAGGGTGCTGGGATGCAAGAGATACCTCCATGAAATCCCGGCTTTTTTTTCAAAGTAGAAGACATCTCCCCTGCAGCAGAGTATCTGTCCTGGGAACGAACTGGCTGGGATTTTTCTGCTTTGCTTCTCCCTTTAGAGGGCACCAGATGCCTGCAAACAGTGCTCGATGGTCACCAAAGACAGAAGGTGGGTATATGAGACCTGTTCTTCGGGCTGGTATCTGAGCTGGGCACCAAATTCTCCTTTCTGTGTCTCCACTCATGCTGGTCCCATAATCATGGAATGGTTTGAGATGGAATACAACATCCAGTTCCACCCACTGCCCTGAGCAGGGACACCACCACCACCTCAGGATCTTCCAAGGCCTGTCTAACCTGGCCTTGTACTCCTCCAGAGATGGGGCAGCCACAGCTTTATGTCCTTCTTGTGCTGAGATCATGGTGGCTTGTGCCTTCCTTGGTCAAGTCAGCAGGGATGTGCAGGCAAGGTAAGGGACACCCTCGTTCCCTGCCTCAGTTTCACCTGTCATCTCCTTGCTGATTCAGAGTATGAAACCAGAGACTTTCCTGGATGTAGGGGGAACCTGAGGCACCCAGATCCCATGGTAACCATCACTGCTTTTGGTCATCCATCCTGCTCCTGGCACAGGGCCAAGATGAATCACAGGGCACCTTCACTCTGCTCTGGTGATACCCCACCTTCTGTACCATGGCCAACTCTGATGCCATGAGTACAAAAAGGATATGGATCTGTTGGAGAGAGTTCAGAGGAGACCATGAGGATGATCAGGGGACTGGAGAACCTTTGCTATGAGGACAGGCTGAGAGAGTTGGGCCTGTTCAGCCTGGAGAAGAGAAGGCTGTGGAGAGACCTTTTAGCGGTCTCCCAGTACCTGAAGGAGCCTACAGGTGCTGGTTGCCCACAGAGGTCCCATCTCTGGTGACATTCAAGGCCAGGCTTCAGGTTTTTTCAGGTACTGGGAGGCCACTACAAAGTCTCCCTGCAGCCATCTCTTCTCCAGGCTGAACAGCCCCAACTCTCTCAGCCTGTCCAGCCCCTTGATTATCTTCATGGTCCTCCTCTGTACCATTCTAAGCAGCTCCATGTCCTCCTTGTGCTGAGTGCTCTGGAGACGGATGCAGAGACTCCAGGTTAGGTCTCACCAGAGCAGAACAGAAAGGCAGAATCACCTTTCACAACCTGCTGGCCAAGGAGATGGAGGTGCTGGGAACAGTTCCCCCACCCCAGGATGCTCCTTAGAGAGGCCAGGCAGAGCCCCAGGGACCTGGCCTGGGCACCAGTGAGAAGTTACTGAACCTGAGAGAAAAAAAAGCAAATCCAAACATGTGACACTCCAGGGACTGGTGTTTTCCGGGAGAATTTCACTTCACTGGAAGAGCTCCAGCCATCAAAAGGATGATGAAGGGAGAAAATCCAAAGTGTCAGGGAGGGCTATATAAGGCGGTG
The DNA here is from genome assembly GCA_013400935.1 of Turnix velox. Taxonomy (NCBI): domain Eukaryota; kingdom Metazoa; phylum Chordata; class Aves; order Charadriiformes; family Turnicidae; genus Turnix; species Turnix velox. The sequence goes on along the minus strand of VZTY01025030.1, from coordinate 58,995 downwards.
TATAGACGGTACAATGTCGTCAGTCATCAAAACACGCTTGGGAGATCTGAGGTGTACTGCCACAGTGGAAATTCAAGGGCCACCACCTCAAAGGCTGTGCTGGTGTCCCCAGGAACACCCTGTGAATTCAAGATCTAGAAGCTGCATCACAGAAGGTGCCGGGTTGGAAGGGACCTTCCAAGACCATCTGGTCCAACCCACTGCAGTGAGCAGGGACATCCTGCCCTAGATCAGGCTGATCAGAGCCTCATCAAGCCTGGCCTTGTATATCTTCAGGGATGGGAATTCCACCACCTCTCTGGGCAACTTGGGCCAGTGCCTCACCATACTCCTAGGGATGAACTTCTTCCTAATGTCTTATCTAACCCTGCCCTGCAGTAGTTTAAACCATTTCCCTTGTCCTGTTGCTCCATGCCCTGGAAAACAGTCCCCACACAGCCCTTTGGTAGGCCCCTTCAGGTACTGCCCTGTTTGAACACTTCCCAAACTCAAGTGATGTCCTCCTCTGACATTCCCAAACACGTCCTCTCTCTCTAACTCGTGCCCTCCTGGGAAGCCATGACATGAAGTTTGCTCTAAACTCTGGGCAGCTCTCCAAGCAGCCATAGCATGTTTATGGCCCATTGTTGCTCTCTCTTTCCTGTGCACTCACCAATGATGAATGTCACTACCAATCTGCTGAGGCAGCCTGCAGTGGGAGTTCTTTCTTTACCTTGCCTAGCTGCAGGCTACATTTGAGTGTCCCAACCCACTTAGTGCCATTTTTCCATGTCATTTCTGAGTGCTGTTGAGCACAGAGCTGAAGGATGCCCCCATTAGCCTCTTCTCCACTGGGAAAAAGTCACTAATCTCTTTATCTATTGACTTCAAGCAACTCTGGAGCAGCAGGAAGATGTCCTACCTTATCCATGTGTTTTTTCACAGCTTCTACTTTGGGTCTTCTTCAAACCTGCCTGAGAAGTCTGAGTATACCTAAAATACCAGCAGAGTCCTGCCTTTCAGACGGGTATGAGAAGAAAGTAAGGGGAGAAAGGGAAAAAAAAGCCTACACCCTCTTCACCCCTTCAATCATCCTTTGCCCAGAGAGGTGGTGGGTGCCCCATTCCTGGAAACATTCTATGTCAGGCTTGATGAGGCTCTAAGCAAACTGCCCTGTGCTCACCACAGCAGAGATGTCAGGGGTAAATGACAGGGCTGTTACTCCACTCCTCCCACCATCCAGTGTGTCCCATTAATTGAATCATGCTTGGTGTTTTTGCAAACATAGGTTGATTTTGTCCAGACCCAGCTCAGCTCTGAAAAAGCCCTCCATCTCGTCCTTGTCCTCCTCCTTGTCCTTTTCCTACTCCTCCTCTGCCCCTGGGAAACTTCCTTTCCCTTTGACCACTCTTTCCCACCCCATATGCTCCCTGGTCCCATCCCAGACCCCTCCTCAAGGTGGGGTCACCCCTCACCACCAACCTGGATTTCAAGCAGCGCAGTTCCTGGAACTGTTTAACCTGGTAAAGGTTACCCCAGGTCTGCACCCTCCCTTACAACCCCTGGTGTGTTTATCCGGCTGTGGAAGCCAAGCAGGTGGATGTTTATGGAATTGATCTGATGCTCTTTATCGTCTTTTGACAACCTGTTTAATCTTTTCTGTGCGCCAGTTCCCTTGAGCTGGTGACGTTGGCTTTTTCCCCTCACCTTTCCATGTTTATCCTGAAGCTTGTTGTGGGGCTGGAGATGAGTTTTATGGCTTTTTGCAGCCGGCCAGCAGCACTGAGCACGCCTGTCATTCGGTGAGGCTGTTAGATACTTGCATAAAACAGATGATCCATGATAATAAAGTGTTTGTTTTCTGACTCCCAATTCCAGCCTCCAGCTCCGTGCAAAATCACATCAAAAGAGGTGATTCTGCCCCATTTCTCTACTCTTGTGAGACTCCACCTGGAGAACTATGTCCATTTCTGGTGCCCTCAGCAAAAGAAGGGGATGGAGCTGTTGGAGAGGGTCCAGAAAAGGGCCCCAAGGATTATCAGGGGGCTGGACCCCCTCTGCTATGAGGACAGGCTGAGAGTTAGGGCTGTACAGCTTGGAGAAGAGAAGGCTGTGGGTAGATCTTCTAGTAGCCTCCCAGCACCTGAAGGAGCCTACAGGAAAGCTGGGGAGGGACAGTTTGCCAGGGCATGCATTGACAGGATGAAGGACAATGGTTTAAAACTAGAGCAGGGCAAAGTTAGATGAGATATTAGAAAGTAGTTCTTCCCCATGGTGATGGTGAGACACTGTCTCGGGTTGCCCCACCCCTGGAGAGGTTTGCTGAGGCTCTGAGAAACCTGATCTAGTGCAAGATGTCCCTGCTCACTACAAGGGATTGGACTAGATGGTCTTTGAAGGTTCCTTCCAACTCTGTGGTTCTATGATTCTATAAAATCCAGCCTGACAGACCAGAGCAAACCAGAGTCCTTCCTTGATGCTGTCAGTTTTCTGGGTTATCTTCATCAGCAGTCAAGTCAGGGAGTGTGAGCTGCCTGTGAGAACCTTCCATCCAGCTGTTAGGGCAACACGTAGAGTCGTGTCATCTTTATTGTCTGCTTGGGGGGATAATGACTGCAGGATCAGCCCTGGATAAAGGCTCGCTGGAGCATTTTACAGCCCTCCCGACATGCAAAGTGTTCATCTGAAATGATCTACATCTGCTGGGGATGCTGCAGAATAAATTAGAATGGGAGGAGCTGTGGGGGGGATGCTCAGCCCCGGTTCTCTCGCCAGATTTGTTTTTCCAAGGGGAAGATGTCTCCTGGAGAGAAGGCAGGCAACGTATCAGGGCCAGCACCCCAAAGTTACAGAATCATAAAATCACAGAATCATAAAATCATAAAAAGATTCTTAAAATCATAGGAAACCAGGTTGGAAGGGACATCAGTGTTCACCTGGTGCAATGTTTCTTGGCAGAAGTACTGTCTAGACAAGACAGCCCAGCACCCTGTCTTCATGAATCTTAAAATTGTCCAATGATGGGAAATCTACCACTTTCCTGGAGAGTTCATTCCAATGACTGATTGTTGTCATTGGGAAAAATCAGTCAGATTCTCCCCAGGAGTAACCTGTACCCATCACCCCTAGTCTTTTCCACGTGAATCCTAAAAGGAGAGTCTCCATCCCTTTTGTAGCCACCCTTTAAATACTGGAATGGAGTCATAAATTTTCCCCCAAGCCTTCTTTTTGAAGGGGAAGGAATCTTGATGAGGGAGGGGAGTTGTGGGACAAGGCACAATGGCATCAAACAGAAAGATGGGAGATTTATATGAATTACGATGAAGAAATTCTTAGCTGTGAAGAGAGTGAGCCTTTAGAGACTCTTTCCAGTCTCTAAAGGGCTCTAGGTTGCCCAGAGAAGCTGTGGTTGCCCCATCCCTGGTGGGGTTCAAGGCAAGGTTGGATGGGGCTTGGAGCAACCTGTGCTGGTGGGAGGTGTCCCTGACCAAGGCAGAGGATGGCACCAAATGTTCTTTAAGATCCCTTCCCACACAAACCATTCTGTAATTATATGATTTTATGATATTGAAGCCCTGCTGAGGATGCAGCAAAGCAGGGAGATGTGCAATCCAGATGGGAGGTGACTGCACAGGAAGCCTGTGTCTGTGGCCATGCATGATAAGGCAAACCAGATCTTTCTTAGGAAAAAAAAAAACAAAACCCTATTTATGGGAACAGGAGATGCTTGTTGCTAAAAGCCAGGAGAATTCCTGGACACTGTGAAGGGTCTGATTTTTTCACTGAAAAATCAGTGAACCAAGAGGCATTGTTTGGTGTGAGCAAGTTGGGAATGAATCCTGTCCTCTCCCTCCCCGTGCAGAAAAACACAGCCTCGGGGTGCTCCATGTGAGCCTTTTCTGGAGGAAAATTTCTCTTTCTGGCAGGAATCCCCCAGGGTATCAGGGCTGGGGGTGGTGATGCTCCCAGGCATGGAGCCGGGATGCTGAGGGGGAGCAGGGCATTTTTGGGAGGAGGCAGAGTGTTTTGACGGGAGCCACAGAAGTGACTGCCATGCTGGCAGTGCTCCTGGCTGGCGTGCTGCTGTGGTGGGGGAGATCTCAGCAGTGCCATTGAGTGGAGAGGAAAAACAAAAAAAAAAAGCCCAAGGTTCTGCCGCGGCTCAGCGTGTTTACATAACTCCAAATGTCAAGTGGTGAAGGCGAAAACAGCAGAGAGGGAGATTAAAACATGGGCTAATTATTACAGGCTCTCAGGCAGCTGCTGGGGTGACACAGTGTGTGGGGATGGCTGACACAAGCTGGGGAACCTGCCTGGTGCTTGGTCCAGAGAAGGTTTTAGCATCACTGGGGTTGATTTTTCACCTCCAGATGGTGGGGCACGATGTGGGTGCCTAACTTGAACATCTTGTCCCTGAATAAACAACTTCATCTGTGCTATCTCCCAGGTCAGATGGTTTTCAGAAGGGCAGGGTGATGTTGCTGCCTCACTCTTGGGCTTTAGAGGCAAAAGAATGCAGGCACTGAGTCTAGAGAGCACAGCAGGGTACCAAATCGTCATGATTTAACCCCGGTCAGCAATTATCAAGCATAAAGCCCATCCAGTTCCACAACTGGCCCTGGGCAAGAAGACCTCCCACCAGCCCAGGTTGCTCCAAACCCTGTCCAACCTGGCTTTGAACTCCTCCATGGATGGGGCAGCCACAGCTTCTCTGGAAACCTGAGCCAGGTGCTGACCCCCTCATAGCAAAATATTTCTTCACAATATTTCATCTAAATATTCCCTCTTTCATTTTAAAACTGTTCTCTCTCATCCTGTGCCTCTCCTCCCTGATCCAGAGTCCCTCCTCAGCTTTTCTGGAGCCCTTTAGGACTGGAAAGGGCTCTGAGGTCTCTACTGAGCCTTCTCTTCTCCCGGCTGAACCCTCCCAACTCTCTCAGCCAGTCCAATGTCTATGACACAGAACATCCCACTGGCCATCAGTCTTTCTGACTGTGCTCCTTCTCAGATCCTATTGGGAGCATAAAAAAAGCTCTCGAAAAATATAATCATTGTGGCAACAACTACAAAAATATACAGTGTTGACATTACTTCCCTATCAAATTTGAAAATAAAGCAAGCACTAGAAAGAAAAATTAACACTGTCCCAGCTGAAACACAAATGCAATGGGCTGTCAGAATGGGGCATACCCCCATAATTTGACAGGATGGGGTAGGGATGTCTAGTGTGACATGGAACAGCCAGGTCTATCAATATCAATTGATATCTGGAAAGCAAAACAACTCACAAAAACACACTCTTCCATCCCATCCCGTCTCTCCCATGCAGCATTCCTTTCATTTTGCCAGTTTTCTTTTAACTTTTAATGCCTCTGAGACCTCTTCTCTCTTCAAGTATTTCTTACAGGAGGTCATAGAGTTGAGCTATGAGATCTGTGCCTCCCGTCATGCAAAGAACTTTAATTAAGCATGTGAAAGTCAAACATACTTGGTGTAATTCAGACTGACAGTCTATCTACATATATTTAGTTCTTGGATTCTAATTAAATCCTCCAAAGCAATTGTTTGATTCCTTAAGGACAACTCAGTCTTTTTCCTTTTTATTTTTCCAGCTGCTCCTTGGGACAGAGGAGCACGTTTCCAGCCTGGGTATTTGCATTTGTATAGATTCTTTATGTGTTTTGTGTTCCAGACAGGTGATGGATGCTCATGACGTCAGCAGGAAACCTGGATGCATCCCAAAAAGAGACTCTCTCTGATTGTAAAAAGAGGTAAGGTGGCTCATTTTACGAAGAAAAAAGAAATTTTGGTTTTAAGATCATAAATATCATAGAAACAAACCATCGTCACTAAATATCCCTCTATGAGTACCCTACAAAGTACTCAAACCGCAGAATCATAGAATTGGAAGGAACCTTCACGACCATCTTGTCCAATCCCCCGCGGTGAGCAGGGACATCTTGCACTAGATCAGGTTGCTCAGACCCTCATCAAATTTGGCCTTGAATGTCTCCAGGGATGGGACTTCTACCACCTCTCTGGGCAACATGGGCCAATGTCTCACAACTCTCAAGGGGAAGAACTTCCTAATGCCTCATCTAACCCTGCCCTGATCTAGTTTCAAACCATTGTCCCTCATTCTATTCCTCCATGCCCTGGCAAACAGTCCCTCCCCACCCATCTTGGAGCTCACTTTGGGTACTGGGAGGCCACTGGAAGGTCTCCCCACAGTCTTCTTCTCCAAGCAGAACAGCCTCAGCTTTCTCATCCTGTCCTTGTAGTTGAGGGCCCCCTGATCATACTCATGTCTCTTAGAATGCATCTGAGATGAGCATGAGGGAGATGACTTGGTGTGGTTTGCTCTGGTCTGTGGCTGGAATGGGATGGGGGAGGGATAAAAGCTCTTGAAAAGGGTCATCTCCCCCCCAAAGCAAGCTGTCCCCAGATGCTCCTCTCTTGCCTCTGAAAGCAAATTTGTGGTATTAAGGAAAATAGAGGTATTAAGCAAAACACATTTCTTTCCCCTTACATCTGCCCTCATTTCTTCTAATCAGTGTAATCCCTGTAATTACACATTTAGGGCACAGGAAAATGGTGATGGCAACTGTAGACACTTCTTGGGACTTTTTCAGCTCCAGGATGGACTCATGCCATCCCAGAGTGCTGCTAGGGGTCTGGCCAGAGCCATCTTCTTTCCTAGTCTTTCCCAGTTGCTTTCTGGGGATGGAGGGCTTGGTTTGGGAACCCCCAGTATCTATCTCACTGTGGGCTCACTGTGAACATCTGCCTCCCACCCACCCCCCTCTCTGCCCATGCCATCTGTCCTGAGGAAGAGAAGTGATTAAATGGTGCTGTTCATTAATAAATCCTTGATGCTACAGCACCCTGGGAGAGGTTGAACCTCTTTGCTAACAGGAACATGTAATTATACAGCTGAGAGTGGCACAATTTTACATGTATGGCTTGTGTGGCCCTGAGGGTATAGGGGCAACTAAGAAAACCTTGCGGGCCATCTAATTACTGTTTTATACCTCTTATTGCCATTCTTTGTCTATTTTCCTCCATCCCAACTACTTCCCTACCTTTTCCCTCTTCTTATTTGGGGCAACACATGTGCATATTTTTAGGGACCCTCTATTTGGCTGTGGGTGATGCAAGGTGCCAACCCTACATCTTCTGAGCAGTGAACAATTCAGGGACCCTATATCATGCATTTTTATTTCTTTCTTTATTTATTTTTTTTGGCAAGCAAACTCCAGTGCAGCTGTTTGCCCATCTTGGGTGTGGTCTGGGAGGGCCTGGGAGAAGTTCTTCTGGGAAGAACAGAGATACTCCAGAGGTAGGGAGCTTGTACAGCAACATCTGAAATTGTAAGGTCAAGATTTAAGCAGAACAATCAGAGCTGACAGGGGGGTTTAAAAGAAAGCTAAAATCTGGGTGCAGTTCTTAAACAAGTAAATGATCTCCTTGGGGTTTTTTTTCATCTTTAAGAAACTGCCTAGTTAGCCACTTTCACTGCTCTGTGTCTTTCCCAAAGCTGGAAAAAACTACAAAGCAAGGAAAAAATGCCAATAAAATGATAAAATAAAATATGTGATATGTATGCTATAAAATATGGAAAGCAACAGAGAAGATGTGAGAAGAGCTGAGTCTTTGATATGGCACATTTGTAATTTGAGTCAAAAAAAGAGAGAAAATTCAACTAAAACCCGGCTGGGTTCATCAGATATTTGGGGAAGCTGTGTGGAGATGAGGGGTGGCCAAATCCCTCTCTTAGGTTTGCTTTGGCAGAGGACAACCTTTTGTTGCATTCAGAGCAAATTCCCAACTCCTCATGGATGTAAAAGCAGGATCATCAGACCATTTAGGTCAAAGAGCATCTGGTTCCACACTGTGGGAAGGGCTTTAAAGCTGGGGATGAATCTCTCCAGAGACTGGGGTCTTCTGACAACTCCTAGCTCTGAGTCATCACTGTCTCTTGCAGGCAGGGACCCTGATGGATACAAAGATGATGCTCATGTCTATATCCACCTCCTGACCGTACACCCATCACACATTATCCTGAGGTGGAGGGGGAAGCTGCAAGAGGTGAAGAGGGAAAAAAAATCAACTTGTTTCTATTTCTGCTTTAAACCACATACTACCTAATCATCCTTAAAATAATCTGCCATAACTCCACACCACTGTCTTAGCTCTGCCATCATTCTCCCATCTGTCACTATGTCAGGAGTCAAAAGCTCTCTGGGAGGAGAGGTGGTAGTGGCCCCCTCCCTGGAGACATTTAGGGACAGATGAGGCTCTGAGCAACCTGATCTAGTGCAAGATGTCCCTGCTCACTGCAGGGGGGTGGCCTAGATGGTTTTTGAAGGGCCTTTCTAACTCTGTGCTTCTATAATTCTTTGATTCTGTCATTCTGTGTCCCTGCTCACTGCTGGAGAGTGGGACCTGGCACCATTTGAGGGTCCCTTCCAACACAATCTATGATTCTATGAAGGCTGGCTCTGGGAGCACTGAGGGGTATACTGAACAGCACAGGGCCGGGAGCCATTCATTCACCTTTGCTGCAAAATCATGCCTTTAGAATCACAGAATCATAGAGTTGGAAGGCACCTGAAAAAGCCAATTTTCCCTGCTCACTGCTGGAGAGTGGGACCTGGCACCATTTGAGGGTCCCTTCCAACACAATCTATGATTCTATGAAGGCTGGCTCTGGGAGCACTGAGGGGTATACTGAACAGCACAGGGCCGGGAGCCATTCATTCACCTTTGCTGCAAAATCATGCCTTTAGAATCACAGAATCATAGAGTTGGAAGGCACCTGAAAAAGCCAATTTGTCCAACCCTCCTGCAGCAAGCAGGGACATCTAGCCCTAAATCAAGTTGCTTTCCCTTCCCACTGTTTCTAAAATCTGAACACCTGTGTAGTTCCTTTGTTGAGAAAAATACAGACATTAGCCACAGCACCTATAGACTGTTAGCATCATGTCATCTCTTCCAGGACATAAGACGTGCATAGCATTGATTTTCTAACTGCGTGTTTGATCCCTAAAACAGGCAAGATGATTTTTAAAAGGGGAATGACAAAGGGAAAAAAAAAAATAAAAAGAGGAAGACACAGAAGCAGGGTCAAGGGTTCAAGTCCCTGTCCAGGTATGAAGCTTGCAAGAGTTGGGATGATGGTTGGACTTGATGATCTGAAAGGTCCCTTCCAACCTAGATGACTATGAAACTATGAAACTATGAAACTATGTGTGCTTCATGCTTTGTCTACCTCGTCCCCTTCAGATGTGATGGAGCATATGAGTTAATA
>VZTY01025030.1:32910-48939 GCA_013400935.1 Turnix velox | reverse complement strand
AGATGAGGCTCTGAGCAACCCGATCTAGTGCAAGATGTCCCTGCTCACTGCAGGGGGGTGGCCTAGATGGTTTTTGAAGGGCCTTTCTAACTCTGTGCTTCTATAATTCTTTGATTCTGTCATTCTGTGTCCCTGCTCACTGCTGGAGAGTGGGACCTGGCACCATTTGAGGGTCCCTTCCAACACAATCTATGATTCTATGAAGGCTGGCTCTGGGAGCACTGAGGGGTATACTGAACAGCACAGGGCCGGGAGCCATTCATTCACCTTTGCTGCAAAATCATGCCTTTAGAATCACAGAATCATAGAGTTGGAAGGCACCTGAAAAAGCCAATTTGTCCAACCCTCCTGCAGCAAGCAGGGACATCTAGCCCTAAATCAAGTTGCTTTCCCTTCCCACTGTTTCTAAAATCTGAACACCTGTGTAGTTCCTTTGTTGAGAAAAATACAGACATTAGCCACAGCACCTATAGACTGTTAGCATCATGTCATCTCTTCCAGGACATAAGACGTGCATAGCATTGATTTTCTAACTGCGTGTTTGATCCCTAAAACAGGCAAGATGATTTTTAAAAGGGGAATGACAAAGGGAAAAAAAAAAATAAAAAGAGGAAGACACAGAAGCAGGGTCAAGGGTTCAAGTCCCTGTCCAGGTATGAAGCTTGCAAGAGTTGGGATGATGGTTGGACTTGATGATCTGAAAGGTCCCTTCCAACCTAGATGACTATGAAACTATGAAACTATGAAACTATGTGTGCTTCATGCTTTGTCTACCTCGTCCCCTTCAGATGTGATGGAGCATATGAGTTAATATTAGGCACCCACCTCTCCCTGACTAGGGTGATTGGATTAGATGACCTTTGAAAGTCCCTTCCAACTCAATGTATTCTATGATTCTATGGCTTGCCAGGCTGCCTGCATGGGAGATTCTGCTCTCTCCAAAAAGAAGGGAACATAGTAAACCCCAGATCCTCCATGGGAAGCTCAAAGTGAATTTCAGATCATCTTCCAAGGCCTTTCTGTGCCTGAACAAATGTTCTCTTTGGGCAAGAGGTGTCTTGAACAAGCTGTGCTCACTTGCTCCTGGATGAGTGCTGTTACCAGTGTCACCTTTTATGAGGTCAGCTTGGTGGTAACCAGCAAGAGTTCATGCTCCTCCAACTCCTCCAAGACTGTGGTGGGAGATGGTCTGTTCTTCTCCATCTTCTCCTCTCTACAACCTGAAAGGGCATTGTGGAAAAGTGGGTTCAGGCTCTTCTCCCAAGGAGTAGGACATGGAGCAAGAGGAAACAGTCTCAAGCTGAGGCAGGGGACATTTAGGATGGATAATAGGAAAAATAAATGTTTGCACAGAAAGGGTTGTCAAACTTTGGAAGAGGCTTCCCAGGGTTGGTGTTGAGGCCCCATCCTGGGAAGGATTTAAGACACAGGCAGACACAGAGCTTAAAGATATGATTTAGAGCTGGTTCTTGTCGGAGTTGGTTTGATGGCTGGACTTGATGATCTGAAAAGTCCCTTTCAACCTTGGCAGTTCTGTGGTTCTACATGCTATCACCTTCCACAAAATGGAAATGTGGATGCTGCAATCCAGATTTTCTTTCCAGCAGCAATGAGGCTGCATTGAAATGTGGCTGGGATAAGGAGCAATCTTGCTCAACAGAAGTGAGCAGCCTCCTCAGAGCAACTGGGCTTTCACTGATGTCTCCATCTACCAGCCCAAATGCCTCTTTTCTCTGCTTTCCCATTAACAGGGAGTGAGGTAGGAAGAGGAATCTGCTTTTAGCAAATCTAAACAGACTTCACCTATTTCCTCTGCGGGCAGCTGGAGGACACACTGATGGATGGCTTAGTGTGTCTGTTGACTCATTTCCAGAAAGCTCTTGGAAAAGATCGAAGGAGGAATGTGATCAGCACCTGCCTGTGAACCTCCTCTCTGGCTGGGAGCAGTGGCTGGGACAAGAATCATCTCCAGATGCTGGTCCCAAACTTGGCATCTTCACATGCTTGTGGTGTCTGTCTCCTGTGGCAATCCTTGCAGACCTTATCCAGGGAGCAATCCAGCTTCAGCCTGAATCAGACCAAAGCAAAGATTTCTCCTAAAACCCACCACCCCCATGTGCTTGCCTGTGTTGTCCATGAGCATCTGTTCTTATGATCCCTGGCATCCCTAGAATGAGAGGCAATGGTTGTAAACTAGAACAGGGCATGGTTAGATGAGACACTGGTAAGAAGTTCCTCCCCGTGAGAACTCCTTTTCAACTCTGTGATTCTATAACCCCAGCCTCCCTGAAATAGCAGAACATCCAAGGGAAACAGCCTCAGTCTGATTAAGAGGATGGAGAGAGGCTCCTGCCAGCTTTGTCCCAAGCACCCTTCTGAAAGGCTGTGCGTGGGAAGCACAAGTAGCCTGAGTAATACATTGCAAAGTGCTGTACTAGGAGGAATTAATTTCTCCAGGGAAATGGATAGAGAATTATTGCCCTTTTAGTGCGTAACTTGGACACGCTGGCACTCTCCAGCCTCTCTGGCCCTGGCTGGGCTTTGCCTGCGTTCTCTCAATCATCAAATATATTTGGGGAAGTGAAATTTCCAAGAAAATGTAATAAACTGGTCCTTGGAGATTTCATCTCACATCGTGTCAGAGATGAAAGCTCCTAAGAGGGGCTGGGTCACACAAGAACTCCTTGCGCATGCAGATGCTGTCTCCACTTACAACATGACTCAGCCTGTTCTCAGCAGAGGACAATTCTTGGCAGAGCTGGATAATGGCCAGCAGATCAAGAGAGGTGATTCTGCCACTCTACTCTGCTCTGGTGAGATCCTACCTGGAGTGACTGCATCCAGTTCTGGAGCCCTTAGCACAAGAAGGACATGATCTTGTTTGAGATGGTCCAGAGAAAAACACAAGGATAAACAGAGTTCTGGGTCACCTCTGCTACAAGGATAGGCTGAGAGAGTTGGAGGTGATAACCCTGGAGAAGAGAACACTCTGGGGAGACCTCACAGCAGCCTCCCAGTACATGAAGACACCTACAGGAAAGCTGGGGAGGGGGCTGTTTACCAGGAAATGGAGCAAAAGGACAAGAAGCAGTGGTTTGGATGTAGAGCAGGGCAGGGTTAGATTAGGCATTAGAAAGAAGTTCTACCCCAGGAGAATGTTGAGACACTGGCCCAGTCTGCCCAGAAGCATAGTGGAGGCCCCATCCCTGGAGGCATTCAAGGCTAGGCTTGCTGAGGCTCTGAGCAACCTGATCTAGTGCAACATGTCCCTGCTTACTGCAAAGGATTGGACTGCATGGCATTTAAAGGTCCCTTCCAACCAACACATTATGTGAAAAGGCTCATTGGACTATCCTGATGTGTAGGTCTTGATGTCCCTTGTCCCCCCTGCAGTGCAGAACCACCCTCTGCCACATTGTGTCTGGGGCAACAGCAGCAGAAAGGACCTGGGTGATGGTCTTCAGTCACTGAGATGGGGGTCACTGGTAGAGATAACAGCAGGTTTATGGGAAAAATAATCTCAGGGGCTTAAACATGTGAGCAGTATCTTCCGTGCAAGCTCAGAGAATTGTAAGGAAAATATTTGGAAGCAATGAGCATGAGTTGTTCATAGCCTCTTCACCTCCCAGCAACCCAGCTTGGAAAACACCCCCTCTTGCTTCTCTCTGCTTTGAGAGAAGGGAGAAATGAGGTAATTCCATATCAGTGTTGTTCTCTTTTGTCCCCCTGTTCCTCCCTGCATGAAAGGAAGCAAGGACTCTCCTAATTAAACTGTTGTCAGGCAGTTGGATGTATGAGCCATTGAAAAATGTCAAAGAATAAAACAAAATAAGATAGCAGCTTTCCTGAGAAGTTTTCATTCAGATAAATGATTATATGCAGGCATGTTTTTGGGGTTTTTTTTTCCCCTTTCTTTTTTTAATCCTGTTTTAATAAAGAGATGATTAAACTCTCCTCTTTGCTGAAGCAGGACTCCAGAAGGCAAGAGTGGAGGTGTCTTTTCCCCCTATTGAATGCCAAGTATAGAAACTACTGCTTCTAACAGAGAAAGACATGAAAACAGAGAGGGGGAGAAATTTCTTCATTAGAACAAGCATTTGCTTCAAAGTCCTGATTTTTTGGTCCTTCCAAGTAAGGGGTCAGTAGTTTGGGATGACTGGTGAGTCCTGCTGATGCCTGGGAGAACTGGGACATCCCATCATAGCAGGGAATCCTTTCCCTGCTCCAGGTCTCAGGGGTTTTGCCTTCCAGTAAGTGATGTTGCCCTTTTCTGATGTAGCTTCCAACCCTTTGGGAGACTTTTGATGAAGAAAGGAGTAGAACAAGTGTGTGTTATACTCAAGGGTCGGGTGATAATGCTCTCATCATCACATCTTAGCATCCCTTCACAGCATCAGAAATTACTTTAGGCTTAAACCCACTATTTCTTGATGTTTTGGTAAACAATCAGTCTGTCTTAATGAGTCTCTGTGTAATGATTGTCCTTTACCAGCCAGCACCACAGACTGATGCAGACTCTTTCTTGCTGGAAGAGTCAAAATGTTCAAGTCATGAGAGAAAACACTTTTAAGGACTCATGCTTTCAAAATAAAGGTCTGATCACCAAAGGTGTATGTCCCTCTGTAATGAAGAGCAGAACATCCAGTTCACATGGTCCCACTTATGTGTTCTCAGCACCTCAGCAGATGTCTGAGAGCCAGGGCAATGTGGTTTTTTGTCACTTTCATCCACCCTCCACCAAACTGGGTTTCAAGGAGCCGTAGATGGAATTGGTGCTGGATAACACCTGCGTCTTCCATGCTTTTCCTGAGCTGTCATTGGTGGAATTAGAGAAGACTCATTTGGTTAAGATGGGCATGGGCTGAAAATGGCCCTTCCTAGGTTATTAATATCTTTTAATTTACAGCATGAAGTTAATTTGCAGCATGTTTCTACTCCCTGTTGCACCATAGCTTGGACATTCTGCCTCCCTACCCCTGGTGCTCAGCACAACACATTTATTGGGCCCCTTTATCTCCAGCAGCTGCCTACTTTGGTCCCAACACATAGCCTGACAGATGGCTGTCCTGGTGTTATCCAGAGCAGTTGGACTTTCAACCTGGGAGGGAGATAACAGGCTTCCAACACAAACAAGGAAGCCACTTCTGTGTGTTGCATCTGTTGTTAAATGGCATCAAAGAGATGGATTGATTCAGGGGAGACAGATCCTCCATGGTGGGTCATTGTTCATGTAATGTCTGGCTGATGGAGTCCTTCCTCTGGATGCCAGAAGCCAAGGATGTCTGAACAGACAGATGAACCATCATAGGTGTCCTACCCCAGGCTTCTTCCCTGATCATGTTTGGAGGCAGCATGCAGGGCAGGAAGATGCCCCTACAGCTGTTCTTGCATTTGTGATGAAGCACCTCCTTACCACTGGGCACTGGTGAAGCCCCAACTACAGTGCTGGGTCTAGTTTTGGGCCCTTCACCACAGTAAAAACACCTTGAAAGGTTGGAGCAGGTGCAGAGAAAGGCAACGGAGCTGTTGAGGGGTCTGGAAACCATGGAGAAGGGTCTTGAGAAGGGGTGTTGAGCCTGGAGAAAAGGAGGCTGAGGGAAAACTGTATAACTCTCTCCAAATCTCTGAAAGGAGACTGTAGATGGGGGAGTTTGGGCTCTAATCCCAAGGAACAGGTCATGGGACAAGAGGAAACATCCTCAAGTTACATCAGACTGTATGGAAACTGGGAAAAATTCCTTCATGGAAAATGTTGTCAAGCATTAGAAGAGACTGCCCAGAGGTACTAAGAGACAGGAAGACATAGAGTTTGGAGATATGGTTTAGGGCTTGTTCTTGTCAGAGTTGGTTTGATTGTTGGACTGCATGATCCAACAGCCTGGGCTATTCTCTGATTTCATTTGCTGTCAGCCTCCCCAAAACGTCTCCTATCACATCAAGACTTGCAGCCTCCAGCTCTCAAAGGGTGCTGGCAAACTGCTGGATCTACATCCCTCACCAAAGAAGGTAGAGAATGGCTGAGATGAACCAAAATGAGGCTTTCGACAGCTTCACAGGGGCAGGCAGTGCAGCTGGAGTCGAATAAACATGACCCCCCTTCTCACTGCCTGCCAGATATTTTGGTTCCTGTCCTCCAGGGGATTAATCTGTTTGTTACCGTTGCCTGGGGTGAAATCAGGTTGTGCAATCTCTCTTGTCTTCCACTTGTCATGATTTCCTAACTTATTCCTTTCACAGAATCATACAGTTGGAAGGGATCTTCAAAGGCCATCTAGTCAACCCCCCCTAGAGTGAGCAGGGACATCTTGCTCTAGGTCAGGTTGCTCAGAGCCTCATCAAACCTGGCCTTGAATGTCTCCTGGAATGGGGCCTCCAACTGCCTCACTGGGCAACCTGTGCCAGTGTCTCACCACCTTAATGGCAAATAATATCTTTCTAACATCTTTCAGATCCCTTACTGCACTTGCTACTGAAAAATTCAATTACCTATCTGGGGCAGATATCTCCTGTCACATTCTTTATGAAAGCTGTGATTGTGTCAGATGCTGAGAGGTTCATCTCTCATCCACTATGTCCTGGAGATGGAGCAGCCTCCTCGTTGCTGTTTGAGCTTTTAGAGAGAGGCAGAGTCCACGGCTGTGAGCTGGGGCCTGGAGGTGTTCACCCTGGCTTTGTCATCAGCACCCTTGCTGGCTGATGCCTCAGATGTGGTGATGGAGTCCCACCATCGTGGCTGAGAAGAGCTAATGTTTCTCAAAATGCTGCCTTACCCTTCTTGCTTTTCTCCTTCTTCCCAGCCACACCAGGACAAGTCATGGATGTTCTGGGAGCAGAGGAATCGCAAGAGGACATCTGCCCAGAGAGGTGGAGGAGGCCCCATCCCTGGATACAATTCAAGGCCAGATTTTATGAGGCTCTGAGAAACCTGATCTAGTGCAGGATGTCCCTGCTCACTGCAGGGGTGACCTTTAAAGGTCCAACTCTGTGATTCTCCTGCCACTTCACCATCAAGTGTACACGCTCCAGGTGAAAGGAGGCTGTCATCTGTTCTGCTGTCTCTATTTTAAAAACATTTTCCAGGGAAACTGTAGTTGTTTGCAGCTGTCTGTTCGCTGCTCCAAGAGCTGTGGGTGCAGAGCTCAGGACTGAAGCTTACCCATCCTGCCTGGGTAATTGAATTAAACGCCTTAATAAAGCCAGTTGTTATTTCCTTAATTCCCTACAGACTCCCTAATGCTATTATCTCAAAACACCACAGCTTAAACAGCTTATTATCAATTCAGTTTGCCAAGAAAACTTGCCATTTGCCATGGCACTGAGCACTTGGGAGTGCAGTTCAAACACAAGTGGACAACACAAGGCTGAGTGAGTGAGTGAGTGCAAAAAACCAATCATCAAGGTTAAACACAAAGTTAAAGGCAGCTGGAGGCAGTGGCTGGACACCTTGCTGTGAGTGTCTGTGTGGTTGATAGAGCACAGGCTGGAGCACCTGCTCCAGGTCAGGATCTTCTGCTCTGCTGATGTTTTATGGAAAAGTGCATGTTCATAGAATTGTGGAATACCCTGGATGGGAAAGGACCTTTCAGACCACTGAGTCCATCTATCAACCCAACTCTGACAAGAACCAGCCCTAAACCATAACTGTAAGCTCTGTGTCTGCACAACTCATAAATCCCTCCAGGGATAATGTCTCAACCCCTGCCCTGGGCAACCTCTTCCAATGCTTGACAGTTTTCCCTAGTATCCACCCTAACCCTCCCCTGGAGGAATGTGAGGCCATTTCCTCTTGTTCCGTGGCCTGTTCCTTGGGAGATGAGCTTGACAGCTCCCCTGGCTACACTCCTTTCAGGGAGTTGGAGAGAATGAGAAGGTCTCCCCTCAGCCTCTTTTTCTCCAGGCTCAATATCCCCAGCTCCCTCAACCACTCCTCACAAGACTTGTGCTCCAGACCCCTCACCAGTTCCATTGCCCTTCTCTGAACATGCTCCAGCATCTCAATCTCATCTCACATTGCATGTGTCATGGTTGAAGCGAAAGCAGAAGAGCAACACATCCTGGGTGAGAGAGACATGGGTGGCTCCCAGGGTTTGGTGTCTTGGAGGAATCAGGACAGACAGAACAGAATTAGGAGCAGAAAGCTAGGTTGATTGCTGTTGAAGGAGGGAGTCCAGGAGATGACATTTCTTTTAACTCATGATTAGTATCAGGAATTGTTTTTGGTGACCGACCAAGTATTAAGTAGTAATTATATAACCATGGCAATAGGGCAGTAAATGTTGATGGAGGAACTGACGTAAAATTAAGTGATTTGAGCAGTCCATAAGAACTTAGTAAAGCAAATAGAGCTCAGAAATAGCTTTACAGCCTCCAAGGGCAGAAGGACCTTGTCCAGGGACAGTTCCTTGGAGCTGCTGTGGACAGGAGGTGAATTGTACCAATATTTCCAGCTCCCTTTTCACTCTGATACATGAAAAGGGTTGATATTACCATCAGGACACACAGGGCTCCAGGGATGGCTGTCCTGCATTAACCCCTGCCTTGGCCAGGGTTGTTGGTTGTGTTAGCCACGCCATGGCCATCTTGCTGATAGAGAATGAGCTGTAGTAAACAGCTTTGGTTTCAGCAGAAGGGTAGCAAAGTTAAGAAACATCATCTCCAGCTCTTTGCCAAATGAACACTCCATGCAACAGTTTTGGAACAGTTTGTCTGGAAATGTCCTGGCAGAATCACCAACACTTGGAAGGTTTCACCTGAAGCAATAGATTGAGTGAACATGAGACCCTTTCCCTGGTGTCCCACAAAAGGAACTGATGATGGAATCCTTGAGACTCAAAGAATGAGTTAAGGTTGCAGCAGCAACCTGAATTCCAGCTGACCTTGTCCTTTAAATATCTGTATTTCTCCTTCATGTAACAGCTTTTGGCTCTCACAGCTCTTTCTATCTTCCTAGAGTGATTTCTACAACAGGGGCATTAATTATTCCCACCATGGAGCCAAAGGCTATAAATTGACTCAAACAGATTAGAAGGGAGTCAGAAATAGTATCTTCACAAGGATCTGATTTATCCCAGGGTTTAGATTCTGCAAGAAGAAAAATAGGATTCTTTAGAGGAAAGTTAAAGATAAAAATAAGCCCTTTGATTGCTTCAAAAGAAAAAAAAAAAAAAATCAATTCCTCATCATTCTTGAAAGCAGCCAAGAAACTGCCACAGAACAGAGAGATGCCAATTACAGGCCTGGAGAAAGGGACCATGAGTCACAGCATGGGAAGATGAAGGATTGGAGAGTCTTTTACCTGGTGTGGAAAGTCAAGGAGAAAACAGACAAAGAATGTTTTATGCCCTGATTTTCTTCCATTCAGTTGTGTCAATTCCATCCTCCTTCAGCCACCAGTTCCCACATCCCATCCTCACCCCCCTGATTGCTTCAAAAGAAGGGATGAGTGGTATGCAGGGGATGCTGGAGAAGGGTCAGGGAAAAGCACCTCCTCCCAATACTTGCAACAAAAAGGGATTTATTTGTCCATCTCTGCTTTGAAAGTGTTTATGTTAAAAAGCAAGGAATTAGGAGAGCAATTCCAGCACCTGCTGGATCCCATCCTGTCTCCATCAGCTGCAGGGAGGAGAGGGGTGGTGACATTTCAGGTTCCCCTGGGACCAAGACCCAGAGATGGAGGACCCTGAGATGTAACTCTGAGAAGTAGCATCGCTTCCCTGACATGGATTACTCACCAAATCACCCTGGGGAATTGAAGTGCTTAGATTTTGGCTGCTTTCCTCTTTCCATCTCAAGTGACCTCTATTCATTTCCTGCCATCTCTGAGTGCCATTGAATCGTAGAGTTGGAAGAGCCCCTCAAAGGCCATCTAGTCAAACCCCTGCGGTGAACAGAGACATCTCACACTAGATCAGGTTGCTCAGAGCCTCATCAAGTCTGTCCTTGAATGTCTCCAGGGATGAATCATCCACCACTTCTCTGGGCAACCTGGGCTAGTGTCTCACCACCCTCCTGGCGAAGAACTACTTCCCAAAGTCTCATCTAAACCCTGCCCTGCTCCAGTTTGAAACCGTTGTCCCTTGTCCTGTCACTCCATTCCCTGGCAAACAGACCCTCCCAAGGTTTCCTGTAGGCCTACTAAGGTAGTGGCAGGATGCTAGAAGGTCTCCCTGCAGTCCTCTCTTCTCCAAGCTGAGCAGCCCCAACTCTCTCAGCCTGTCCTTGTAGCAGAAGAGCTCCAACCCTCTGCTCATCCTCATGACCCCCCCCGGACCCTCTCCAACAGCTTTTTGCCTTTCTTGTGCTGGGGGCTGTAGAGCTGGATGCAGTAACTCCAGGTGGGATCAAACCAGAGCAGAGCAGAGGGAGAATCACCTCTCTCTACCTGTTGGCCATGGCTCTTCTGATGCAGCCCAGGATACAGTTGGCTTCTGGGCTGCAAGTGCACACTCTTGGCTGATGTCCAACTTTTCATCCACCAGTACCCTACAGTATGTCCTGCAGAGCTGCTCTCTATCACATCATCCCCCATTCTCACCACCACATCTAGGCTATGTTTGCTTTTTCGCTTTGCCAACTCACTGGGTTGCCACCTAAGATCTTCCTTCCCCAGTGACTCTGCAGTGACATTATCCACTGGGTTTATCTGAACAGCCAAACTTGCCTGCAGGGCCTGACTAGTTCATTGACATTGGAAGCTGCAGCCGCCCTGCTGGGCTGTTTAAAAGGATTAATTGCATTCTGGGGACCTGTTGCAGCAATCTCTGCTTTCCATCAAAGCCCTTGCTGGTCTAATTAGACTCTGTTCACACAGACACACATACACAGACACAGACAAACACACATTCAGTCTATCATGGTCTTTGGCTTGCCAGAGATGCTTACAACCCAGCCTCATTGATCCCAGTGCCAAGGTCCAATGTGGAGCAGATACCCACCTGTAGTCTGTGGAGTTCCACAGTGAATCAGACAGCTCACTGCAGCCCATTGAGGTCCATGGTAGAGCAGAGATACAGTCGCATCACATGGAGGTCAACAGTGGAGCAGATTTCCACCTGCAGTCCATGGATGTCTACAGTAGAGTAGATACCCACCTGCAGCCTATGGAGAACCCCATGCCAGGGCAGAGGGATGCCTGAATGACCCCATGGGAAACCCACAGTGGAGCAGATTCTTGGCAGTACCTGTGGACCCATGAGATAGTAGACTGCGTTGGAGCAGGTTTGCTGGTAGGACTTGTGACCCCCGTGGTGAGCATTCTGTTCCTGAACGACTGCACCCCATGGAAGGACACATACTGAAGCAGTTAGCAAAGCACTGCAGCCCAAGGAAAGGGCTCAAGTTGGAGAAGTTCATAGAGGACTGACTATCTCCATGGATGGACCCCATGCTGGAGCAGAGATAGAGTGAGGAGTCCTCTCCTGAGGAGGAAGGAGCAGCAGGGACAAGGTGTGATGAACTGACCACAACCCCCATTTCCTATCTCCCTCTGCTGCTCTGGGGGAAGAGGAAGAGAAATTTGGAGTGAAGTTGAGCCTGGGAAGAAGGGAGGAGCAGAGGGAAAGCTTCTTAAGATTCTTTTTTTCTTTTTCTCAGTACTCTATTCCGGCTTCTAATTGGCAATAAATTAAATTAATTTCCCTGATCTGAGTCTGGTTTGCCCATGACAGCAGCTGGTGAGTGATCTCCCTGTGCTTATCTCAACCCATTAGCCATTTGTGATATTTTCTCTCTCCTGTACAGCTGAAGGGGTATCAACCAGTATGATGTTCAACCAGGGTCAAACCCACCATAGCATCCCATCTTCAGCACACCTTGGACTAGCCTTTTCTGGATTGAGATCTTTGAAAGGTGCTTTCTTTGTGAACCTTCCTTGCCACCTTTTCCTGCCTTCTCCACTGCACAGGCAGATCCAGGCAGGAGTGGAGAAGATTGAAGGTGGTCCAAACCCTGCTCTGAACTTCAAGAACCAGAGTTTTCTATGCCAGAAAAGAGTGATTATCTTCCCATTACTTGTTCATCATCCAGCTGTTTAACTTCAATATGATGAAGAGGAAGTAACTTATCATGATCTTTTATTATTTTGCAATTAGTATCTCAGTTTCACATTTTCATATACCTTCAGTTATCAGATACCCTGTATCCCCACAGGGAATGACAAGATGAGGGGAAAAGGTTTTAAACTAGAGCAGGGGAGATTTAGATGAGACATTAGAAATTCTTCACCATGAGGGTGATGAGACACTGGCCGAGGCTGCCCAGAGAGATGATGGAGGTCTCATCCCTGGTGTCATTTAAGCTCAGGCTTGATGAGACAACCTGATCTAAGTGCAAGATGTCCATGCTCATTACAAGGGGTTTGGACTACATGGCTTTAGAAGATCTTTTCCAAGCCTGTGATTATGTGATTCCCTTAAGAAAGTTCTACCTTGAATCTGGTTTGAAGGTATTGGAGGAGAATATTAGGAGGGAAGCTGGGCTGCTGTGCCCAGTGAATGGCATCACCCAGCCTCTGGGGGTGACTGAACCATCTTGAATGGGAAGAGACATGGCTGAGTGTTCTGCTTATATAGCCAGGGGAGCTGGCAGAGCCAGCACCAGCTCTTGATGATAAATGAGGAAGCACCATCCAACTAAACAGGGTCAATAAGATAATGTGCAGCCAGAGGGACTGGCCAGGTGCAGACATGGGCATACAAATTTAAGCATTACAAGGATAAATAGCAGCGCTCACCACTGTCTCGTTTAGAAAGATGGATTGTTTTCTATCACAGGATCATGGAGAAGGAGTTGCAGAGAAGAGAGCGGGAACCTTTCTGTCCAGAAGGACTTGGAGGTGTCCCTTCCTTTCCCTTCCCTTCCCTTCCCTTCCCTTCCCTTCCCTTCCCTTCCCTNAGCGCTCACCACTGTCTCGTTTAGAAAGATGGATTGTTTTCTATCACAGGATCATGGAGAAGGAGTTGCAGAGAAGAGAGCGGGAACCTTTCTGTCCAGAAGGACTTGGAGGTGTCCCTTCCTTTCCCTTCCCTTCCCTTCCCTTCCCTTCCCTAATCGAGGAGATTTGGCTTGAATCAACCCTTGGAAGTCCTCATGGATATCCCAGCAGGGTGTTTGCTTGCAGGGGAGGCTACTGGGATGGGGTTTGCTTGATAAAAACACAGCTTTAACCAGTTTCCTATCCCCAAGGGACAAACAATCCCAAACCCCAGCCATGGAAGCTCCCAGGAGTATCCAGGAGCATCCATGTGCCATCTGACAGGACATCCGTGCCAGAGCTGCCTGCAGGGATGTTGATCCCCAGGCAGGGATGCTGCCAGTTCATCCTCGGCCCAGGGGTACCCTCAGAGGCCATGAGTGTCCTGTTTCGGTGGCCATGACCCTCTTTGTCCCCTGGCAGCCAGCAAGACAAGCAGCAGCAGCTGGATAAACCCCCACATGCAGAGGCTCAATGAGGTCACAAAAACAAAAGCTTTGACCAGACCCTCCATGTTCCAGCCTTTCTTTTTGGGTCTGAGCAGGGAAAAATATCTCAAGGACTGAGCAACAACTCAGGGCTTCATAGTCATGTAGCTGCTGGAATCACAGAATGACAGAATATCGGGGATTGGAAGGGATCTCAGAAGATCAACTAGCCCAATCCCCCTGCCACAACAGAGACTTAGACCAGATCATATAGGAACCTGTTGCAGTGGGCTTTGAATGTATCCAGAGAAGGAGTCTCCTCACCTCTATGAGCAGTCTGTTCCAATGTTCTGTCAGCCTGTGCAGCATCCCTGTCCCACTTCCCTGTTATTCCTGCTTCCCTGTCTCATGGTGCAGGCAAGGTCCAGCTCATAGAATCATAGAATGGTTTGGGTTAGAAGGGACCTTAAAGATCATCTAGTTCCAACCCCCCTGCCATGGGCAGGGACACCTCCCACTAGACCAGGTTGCTTGATGCCTTGTCCAGCCTGGCCTTAAACACCTCCAGAGAGAGGCTATCCACAACCCCTCTGGGCAACCTGTTCCAGTGTCTTCAGGTAGCAATTTTTGGTTGTTGGGTCCAGCATCACCTCCCCAACCCCTCACTACCTGGAGCTGGCAGTATCCCACCTTCCCTAGGGCAGCTGGTGCATCTATCTCTTCCCGGCTCTGGCACAGATAAAATCCTGAGGTTTTTTACAGTCTTGACCCTTCCTGGCACTGACACAGTTTAAATCCTGTTTTATACACTCCTGACCTGCAGATGAGGGGGGGAGGGTGTGCGCCCGGGGGCTGCTTCTGTTCTGGCAAAGTAATTGAGACAGGATGGTCCCTCCACCCGGGGCAGATGCCTGCAAAATGAGTCATAGAGACACAGCAGCAGCCAGTCCTGCCTGGGATGGTTTCCCCCTAAATATTCTTATAGTGCTCCCTTAACAAAGCTCTGGCACCCAAGGGTGAGCTAAAATGAGCCTGTGATTCAAGTGATTGGTCATGGTCTTGTGTCTCCTAAAGGGGCTCCAGGAATGCCGAGCAGGGACTCTGAGTCAGGGAGAGGAGCCATGCGAGTAGGAAGGGTTTAAAACTGGAGGAGAGAAGATTTAAGAGAGAAGGAGGAAGTTCTTTGGTATGAGGAGCTTGACCCACTGGCACAGGTTGCCCTGAGAAGCTGTGCCAGCCCCATCCCTGGAGGGATTCAAGACCAGGTTGGATGGGGCTTGGAGGAATCTGGGCTGGTGGGAGGCATCCCTGCTCAGGGAAGGGGTTGGAAGGGATGATCTTTGAAGGTCCCTAACAAGCCAAACCATTCTGTAATCCTGTGACAGGGCTATGGCAACTTAAAACCTGGACAAGAGCTGCCTTAGAGTCAGATGTCCTTGGGGAACACTGGTTTGGGCTTGGAAGGGGAATGAGATTCCCCACAGCTGATTGTGGAACAGCACCCAGAGCCTGAGATTTGGCATTTTGTAGCCAAGGAACACTTGACCCCAGATTTTGCAGCAGTTTAAGCTGAGGTTTGCATATGAGGATGGTGTGGGGTCAGAAACCAATGTGAGCTCGTGGCTCTGTGAGCAATGTCAAACGTTGGGAAGCTCCTGCCCCGACAATCCTGCTCATCCAACACTGCCAGCACTGGGACAGTAGGAACATCTGTTGCCAAAGCTCTGAGCCCTCTGGGGCACCCACCTCTGTCAGATCCCTTGGGTTGGATCCACCTCTCAGCACACCCAAGCATTCCCCATCCCTTCCTACAGAGAGTGGGAAGGTTAGGAATCCCCAACACGTGGAGCAAGGAAAAGTCCTTCCATCTGAGGTGCTTCATTCCATGTAGTAGCTTTCGAGGTTCCAAGTCTTCTGGGAGTACGGTCGTCAAGGGGAGCACAGGGATATAAAGGATCCCCAAGACCCAGGTCCTTCCCTGCCCAAACCCCCAACCCCAAAAATCCAAAGAGAAGAGATAGGATCCTCTTCCTATTCTTCTCCATCCCCTATATCTAAAGAGATAAGAAATAGCCCCAAGAATTTAATCCACAGCTTTAATCTATCCATCAGCGTGTTCAAATGTGGGTTCTATATCCCTTTGCAAAGACTGCAGACACTGACAAGTTGTGGCTTGTGACAACACTGTCAGATCTCTCCACCCCCTGACCTGGGATGGCTCAGAGCTAGGAAATATCAAAGTACCATGATGGACCATACCCTGCTGCTCTGCATGCTGGAGGTAGAAGGATCCAGGATGCTGCTCCTCCCTTCCTAAATCCACCAGATCCCTCTCAGTGGGAGCCAATGGGACACCCATTGCAAGTGTCCTCAACTTGAGGCAGTGAGAACAGCAGGAGGAGAGACAACTGTCCAGCTTGGGTAGCCTGCAAAGGGTCAGGAGAGCCCAGCTCATCCTCACTCACAGAAACAGCAAGTGCAACCTGGAATTGCCCCTATTGAATCCCTGGTTTCCCCTGGAAGAGGGTTTCAGTGTGTGGGAGGCAAGAAGAGAGAAAAGGAAGGAAGGAAGGAAGGAAGGGAGGAAGGGAGGAAGGGAGGAAGGGGGGAAGGGAGGAGGGGAGGAAGAGA
>VZTY01025030.1:10083-32642 GCA_013400935.1 Turnix velox | reverse complement strand
CAATGGAGGGAGGAAGGAAAAGGATAAGCAGTTGGAAAGGAAGAAGCTCCAGAATTGCCCAGACAATCCCTTTGGACTCCCCATATCATCACACCTGGTGATTCAGTCCTAAATTAGGCAACCAAGAGGCTTGGTTTTTCCTGTTGGAACTCGAGGAGCAGAAGAAATCCCAGCTCATAGCTTGCTTCCCCCAGGCCCACAGAAGATTTCTCCCAGTTTAAGAACAGTAATAGGCTTTTCTCCAACAGCCTAAGGACTGTCATTCTGGAACTGGGAATGGATAAGTCCTGAGAGCATCAGGAACATGGGGCCAGAGGCTCCAGATCCTGTGAGGATGACCAGGACAGGAGTTGAGAGGCAGGAAAAAGCTGTGTCACTCACATTTTTTAAAAAACCTTTAGTCTTTCCACAGAATCAAAGAACCATAGAATCACAGAGTTGAAAGGAACCTTCCAAGGCCATCTAGACCAACTTGCATGCAGCAGGCAGAAAGATCCTACACTAGATCAGGTTACTCATACTCATCAAGCCTGGCCTTGAATGTCTCCAGGAATGGAGCCTCCACCACCTCTCTGGGCAACCTGGGCTAGAGTTTCACCATATTCATGGGGAAAAATTTCTTTCCAATGTCTCATCTAACCCTGCCCTTCTCTAGTTTTTTTCTCTGTTTTTCAGCACTTCAAGAAAGTCCCCAGACACTGTTGACTTTTATTTAAAACCCCATCATGTAATGTTTTTTTATTTATTTATTTGGCCTTTTATGCTTACCATCTGCCAACATCCCTTCTCCCCAAACCCTGCTCCCACAGGGAGGGAGTTTGGGATCAGGGAAGAAAACTGCCAGACAGGGAATAAATAATTCATTGGGCACAGCTACTGAATATGGCATCCATTGCCTATGTCACAGTAGGTATCGAACAGTCCCTGCTGTAGCACACTGGCCAAATGCCACAGCATCTGCCAGGGCTGGGAGCACAATGATTCTTCACTTCATGATGAAGAAAGAAGTTCTTGCCTATGAAGGTGGTGAGACGCTAGCTATGGTTGTCCAGGAGATGTAGGGAACAACCCATCTTCTTGGTAGGGTATTGTGTTGGAGGCTCAGTCAGGATGTGGAGAGGAGGAGGTGATGTCTCCCTGCAAGGCAGGGTGGAATGAGAGAGGCTGGCAGCCCTGCCAGTCTGTACCGGAGTCAATTCCAGAAGCTGGCATCACTGCTTGCAGGGACAATGCCACCACCCTGTTTCTCTGGACTGAAATAATGGCTCTGGTTCTCTTTCCTTTTTGCAGGTACTTGCTTGTTATGGAAAGGACCATCCCAGAAAAGATGCTGGTTCCTCTGTCACCCAGCATCACAGGGCAGGCAGGCAGGAAGGGAAGCAAGGGGTTGGAAGCTGTCACTGACAGGGTGGGACCTGCTCTGAGAGGGAAAACAAGTCACTCATCCTCATTGGAGATGGCATGTAGAAGGTCACAGGCAGACTGTTGGTGGCTGGTGATTCAGGCAGATAAGGACCACACCATGGGGATGGTGCTTGTGCTGCTTGCCCAGCTCCAGCCTCTGACATGGGCAGCTCTGGGCTTCATCGTGCCACCTTCATGCCCCTCTCTGCCCCCTCTGTGTCTGTGTGGAGCAGCTCTGGGCTTAATCCAGAACCACATTCCTGTGCAGACAAATAGAAGGATCAGGTAAGGGGAGGATACCACGGGGAGTGGGGTTAGGGGGGATTTAGCCCATGGTGGGGGAGATATTACCTGAATTCTGGAGCCATGAGAAATTCAAGCACTTTGATGCTTGGAACCGGGAAGGGGACCTGAAGGAGGGTGGAAATATAGGGAGGGAACAGGTGGTGTATCCCAGGACATCTCCCATCGTGCCCCACCAGTGCTGAGCCCCACATCTCCCTCTGCACTGCAGGCTCTCAGCCAGATAAAGAATGCTGGCATTGCCTCATTGCTGTTCTTCCGTGGTTTGCTTTAGTCCCTAATGCAGGGGTGATTCAGCTGGAACTCAGGGGGTTCCAGGCAGCTGGGTTTCCCTCCAACCTCTGTTTTCATTCCAACATTTTTGCAGTTGTGTGAGTCACAGAATCAGGGAATGGTTTGAGTGGGAAGGGACAATGTAGATCACCCAGACTCATTAGTCACCCCCACCTTGGGCAGGGACACTTCCCTCCAACACAGGTTGCTCCCAGCCCCATCCAGCCTGGTCTTGAGCCTCTCCAGAAAAGGGGTAGCTGCAGCTTCTCTGGGCCAGGAGCTCAACCAACTCATACAGAAGAATTTTTTCCTGATATCTCATCTGAATTTCCTCTCTTTCATTTTAAAACCATTTGTCCTTGTCCCATGGCTCCCCACCCTGATCCAGGGTGCTTTCACAGCTTTTCTGGAGCCTCTTTAGGGACTGGGAGGAGCTCTAAGGTTTCCTCATAGCCTTCTCTTCTCCAGGCTGAACCCCACCAACTCTCTCAGCCTCAACAGCAGAGGGGCTTCAGCCCTTACAGCATCTCTGGCGCCTCCTCCAACGTCTCCAGGTCTCTTCTGTGCTGATGCCCCAGAGCTGGAGACAGAACTCCAAAAGGAAACACAATTTTTCCATCTTCCAGTCTTCTCTGGTGGCTCATAATGGGGTTGTGCCTGGTGCTCATATCCCAGAGGAGAGGTTGGGTCTCTCAGGCTTCTTGCCAGGCTCCTTGGAGCCCCTCTGGGGCTACCCAGGTGTTGGGACTCTCCAACAATCATTAGAAAAGCCACCCTGAAACTCTGTCTCTGTGAACCCACAGGGATCAGAGTAGCCATGATGCCCTGGGGAGCCAACACCACAGCTGGAGATGCTGTAAATCAAGGAAAGGCAGCTTTAGCTGTCACCGCTCAGAGGCACAGAGGCTATTTTTAGCAGCTTTGCTCTACAGGCTTGTGATACAATCACCCAGGGTGGTCACACTACACTTGTCCATCCTAAGGATGGCTGGGCAGGGCACTACAGAATCAGGGCTTGACACATTCAAGTATGTCATGGGGCTAGTTGGGACATCAAGGACTACGGTAATGATGGCTGGGGATGCTTGGAAATGATCTGGACAGGACCCTGCTCCAGGAAATTGTTCACACATGGTGTAAACCCAGTCTGGAGTGGTCACAGAGCATTTCAAGTGCTTCTTAGAGCTGGGAGCTGAAGCAAGCTTTCCTTGTGTGCCCTTCCTGCAGAGATCCTAAAGACATAGAGTCCAGATCCCACATTCAGTGCTTGGAAGTGATTAAAAATCCCAGAGGAAGTGAAAGAAAACCCTAATCCACACCAAACCCCCTCCATCCCTTGAAAGTGGCCAAGACAATAGCCCTCGGCATGTCACAGCACTGATGAACCCAGTAGAGTTTTGTCTATCCCTGCTCCATCTCACCAACATCCCACCTTTTCTGCAGCATCTCCTGCTGAGCTGGTGCCCTTCACACTGTCATTCCCCGTGTCCTTTACCCCTGATGAAGAAAAATAATCCACAGGGATTGTGTGCAGGTCCCTGCAGCCTGGGGCTACTGGCTTTGCTTCTCCCCACATTCCTGGAAAGCATGATGGTGAGCTGGGACACACCAAGAAAGGTGTAGAAAATCATCAGCTTCACTAGGTGAAGTGGCCAGCCATCTGTAAGTGCAAGGACTGGTGCTGTCACTGACTCACAAATGTTAGCACAGGGACAAGGACACCAAGGAGGTCCCTGTTTCTGTTCCCAGCACTGTTATCGATCTGCTCAACTCTGAATGAGACAAAGAGCAACAGCCTCTCCCGCCACCAACCATAATGTGTCTCTGAGGGCATACTAAATGGAAAGTCATCAATATTTGATGACTCCCTTCAGCTGTTTTCACTCTCAAGGTGAAGAAGAGCAGACCCCTGTGTCTGCCCTGCCTGCGTCTGCAAGATGCTGGGATGTCATCAAAGGTACAGAAGTCAGTTCCCTTCCCACTGAAAGCATCACCCCAACTCATACATAGCTGCCATACTCTGCAGCTATCCATGTTGCAGTGAGGGAGTTCTGTTGGGATTCAGGACCACCATCCTGGCCACAAACCTCCTTGGCCTACCAGACATGGGGCATGAGGCAATCACAGAATCATAGAATTGGATCAAAGACCATCTAGACATCTTGCACTAGGTCAGGTTGGTCAGAGCCTCAGCAAGCCTGGCCTGGAATGTCTCCAGGGATGGGGCCTCTACCACCTCTCTGGGCAACTTGGGACAGTGTCTTGCCACCATCATAGTAAAGAATTTCTTTCTAATGACTCATCTAACCCTGCACTTCTCTAGTTTCAAACCATTGCTCCTTGCCCTATTACTCCATATCCTTGCAAACAGTCCCTCCCCAGATTTCCTGTAGGCTCCTTCAGGTACTGTGAGGCCACTATGAGGTCTCCCAGCAACCTTCTCTTCTCCAGGCTGAACAGCCCCAATTCTCTCAGCCTGTCCTCATAGCAAAGGTGTTCTAACCCCATTCATCCTTGTGACCTTCCTCTGGACCCTCTCCAACAGCTCTTTGCCCTTATTGTGCTGAGGGCTCCAGAGCTGGAAGCAGCACTCCAGGTGGAGTCTTACCAGAATCACAAGGGACTGGAGTAATCATGTTCTGCACCAGTGACTACCCAGAGGAGACGAATCTGTGGAAAAAAAACTCACCATATTTGCCTCTGATGGCAAATAGTTTTGCCTAAATTGGGCATGGGGCTTAGTTCCAGGAGAAGCCAAGCACTGTGCCATCGCCTCACCATGCCACTTTGGCAGAAGAGTGGGCTTTTTTGTGCATTAGGTTGTTCCCCTTAAAATAGTTGTTTGGAGTTAGTTCCTCAGATCCCTTTTCCTACAACAAAAGAAAGAAAGAAAGAGAGGAAGAAAGAGAAAAGGAGAGCAATTAAGCTGCGGTTACAGTATTATCAAAGAAGGGAAGCAGAGAGGCTCAGGGCTTTAATCGGCATCCAGCTGGCAAAGTTGTTGCTGGGCACCATCTTGGAGGGGCTGTTCCTGCCAGCCAAAGCAGGTTTTGAGCATCCAAGGCTGGCCAGATGCAGCTTCCATCCTTCAAAAGTGCTGTTTGAGCTCCAAAAAGGCTCTAGAGGAGTCACGGCTGGGGGGGGGGGGGCACTTGGAGGATGGCAGGACTCCTCCTTCTAATCCCTGCCAGCAAAGAGAGTTACCTGCAGTGTGATGATCCATGGGTTATGGGGCCTGGCAATGGTACATTGTGATGGCAGCTCCTGGCTCAAGGCACAAGCACAAAGCCATATGCATGACAGACCAGCTGGAGGATGTCTTGTGGCAGCTTCTGCGTTGGGGGAAGAGTCAGACACAGCTGGAGATGGTATCTCCTGCTCATGGGGGGATGCAACTGGGTCCAGACCTGCCTTGGAGAGTCAGGATGGAGAAGACAAAGCAAGGCTGGAAGGGTAGCAATGTTTCCTGCAGCCGCAAGGTCTCCTCGGCATAAAATCCAGCAGGAGATGAGCCAGGATATTGTTTTCTGCCATTTCCAGAATTATGGTTGAGTCGCTGGTAGACATGGTGCTGAGGGACATGACAGTGCTGGTTCAACAACTGGACTCCTAAAGGTCTGTTTCAACCTAAACATTCTATGATTCTGGTTCTATTTGAAGAGTTTACCATGAAGGAGACAACTCCAAGGGAGAAGATAATGATCAAGAGGTAAAAACTCTTCAAAGTCTTACATATCTGCAGGATCCCAAATCCAGACTGAAGGAGCACAAAGCTCTCACTGATGCTAGTGTAGTTTGGTTGCTCCCTTGTCTGCAGCCCCAAGAACCTCTCCCCACCAGTACCTTAAGAGTACCTACAAGAAAGCTGGGGAGGCACTGTTTAGCAGGGCATGGAGTGATAGAATGAGGGACAATGGTTTGAAACTAGAGCAGAGCAGAGTTAGATGAGACAGTAGGAAGTTCTTCCCCATGAGGGTGGTGAGACACTGGCCCAGGTTGCCCTGAGAGGTGGTGGAGGCCCCATCCCTGAAGACATTCCAGGCCAGGCTTGGTGAGGCTCTGAGCGACCTGACCTAGTGCAAGATGTCCCTGCTCATGCAGGAGGCTGGACTAGATGGCCTTTGAAGGCCCCTTCCAATCCAGCACATTCTATGATTTTCCGCCTGGGTTGATGTTCACATGGATCCGCAAGATACGTCACCTGAAAGAGCAGGAGGATGAAACCTCCAGGCTCTGAGGGGAAGTAGCTTGTTTTCAAGAAATCAAGTTCCCTGGTCCCCAGACTCTGAAGCTGCCAGGCTGCATCAGCAGCAACAAGAATCCCACAGCATCCTTGCCTCCTCACAGCCAGGATGCTCATTACCTGCGGGGAGCTGCCTTTTGCGTTGGTTATTTGAGTAATTAGAGAGGAAAAGACAAAATTACAGCCTAAAGGGGTGTGGGCGGGCCAAGAAAATGAGAATTGGAAAGGCAGTAATAAAACACTGGGAGAAGTCAGGCAGGAAATTGGCCACAAACAGCCCCCTCATCTCCTACCTACTACAAAAGCCGTTGCTGACAGTGCTATAGTCCCTCATTGATCCAGAGTCCCTCCCTTTTCTGGAGCCCCTTCAAGGACTGTAAGGGGGTCTAAGGTCTTCCTGCAGCCTTCTCATCTCCAGGCTGAACCCCCTGCAACTCTCTTAGTCCTCCCTCACAGGAGAAGGACTTCAGCCCTCACAGCATCTCTGTGACCCTTTCGTTGATCTACACCAGCTCTGCAAAATGAGGACCCTCATGATCTGACTGGAAAGATCTCAGTGAGATGGCCAAGAAGTCCTCACACAAATGAACAACATCCCACTCCATCCCTGATTCTAATGAGTAAAAGTTGCCTTGGTCTCCACAGAGGAGCTCACCACCATCATGAGGCTGGGATGGAGCCTGAGCCCATCAGGGCTTATTAGCACCAGCATAGCCCATCCCTGGTCCCTCTGGGCTCCTCCCTACTGGTCTCCAAGGGGTTTGTAACCATGGGCACCATCACAGCCTGGGTAATGAGCTGGGCTAGGACCACAGCTCTGGGAATGGCAGAAAGCAGGGCTGACTGTTCTGTCTCTGCAGAGGACAAATTGTGGTCCTCATCTTCCTTGGGGGACTATGACCTCAAGGGTGTGGGATGCTTGCTGGTGCCTGTCACGTTGGGTTGAGTGCATTGCCCAGGGAAGTGGTGGTTTTGAGAACACTCTGTTCACTCCCTCCCATGGCTTGTCAGAGTTTATTTTTCACTCTCCTTTGAAAATCTGATTTTCTCTGATTTCATTCCTGTGCTGTCACATTGGGGTGGCCGTGGCTCACCCTCTGCTTCCAGTGCTCTTCTGTTCCTGCTTCAAACGGCTCTCGGTGGCACAGCTGTGAGCTCAGCCATCATCGTGTCTTCCATTCTGCCCCTTTCCTCTGCTCTGGTGAGACTCCACCTGGAGCACTGTGCCCAGCTCTGCTGTCTTCAGCACAAGAAGGGCATGGAGCTGTTGGAGAGGGTCCAGAGGAAGCCTCAAAGGTGATCAGGGGCTGTAGCATCTCTGCTATGAGAACAGACTGAGAGTTGAGACTGTTCAGAGAAAGGCAGAGCCTGGCCTTCTCAGCATTGCTTGTAGGTCTACTACACCATCACCCAACTACTGACTGAACTTGTAGACACAGCCCTGGTACAACGAATCACCCTCTTGGCTCACCATTTTCTCCATTCCCCTCAGCAACTTGTCCCACATGGATGGACCTAGTGCACTCATCCTAGTGCCCAGTGCTTCCTCTTCAGTTTATTTCCTGGGAAGATCCAGATCCACCTGAGGAATCCAGAAGACCTGGGAGGGTGCCCAAGACATCTCAGTGGACTGGCTGAGGTGGCAAAAATATATGGAAGATCCATGGCTTTCTGGACTAGGAGATGGGACCTAAAGCTGTAATGAATGACACTAGACACCTATACGTGTTTATCTGGATCACTGCCTGGGATCATCAAATACCTACTTTTGGTCTGAACATGTTCTCTTGAGTTCTCCAGGTCCAAGTCAGGGTTGTTTTGGGACACTACAACTGCCTTTGTGTTCAACTGATCCAGAGAGCAGAAAGAGCAAAAGACTGTTTGAAACATCCCCAAATGGACACTGTTGACCCCATTCCACCTCCAGCTCACCTTGGCTTTGCTCAGAGCTCCGTGGCCTGTAGACCTAGAGCAAAGTCACTGAGATGAGCTCATCTCTCTTCATATTTTGCCAGGCATCATGGTCAGTGACTCCAGGTCAGTGATTGAAACCCCATCCCTGGAGGGATTTAAGATCTGGGCAGACACAGAGCTTAGAGATAGGGTTTAGGACTGGTTCTTGACAGAGCTGGGTTGATGGCTGAGCTCAGTGATCTGAAAAATCCATTCCAACCTGAACCATTCTTTGACTTGGTGTTTTGCTCCTGTGGCCTCGTGGCTTCAGTAATACCCTATGATTCTATAATTTATATAGCATATAACTTAATTCAGTCATTTAATTCTAAATTCTCTCCACATCCTTTAATAATCTCCCCCTCCTTCACTTTTTCCTCACACTTTAAAAAGGAAAAGAACCAAATGTTTGTATTTTCTCCTGGCAGATGGTGGCTCCCAGCCTCGGCTCTCAGCAGGACAAGTTGATTATAGAATTCAATCCTGTATTTTCCTGGACTCCTTGTGCCTGTGACTCACCTGCGATGCCTTTTGCCCTTTTGCTACCCAGAATACAAATGCCAGAAGTATCTTAGATACCACAGGAGCCCATGACCAGTTTCTGGACAGAGTTTGACTTTTCCCTGGCTGCCTACGAGAAGTGAGGAGTCCCTCTCTTCCCAGCCCATCCACGCTCCCCTTCTCCCTGTTCTTTCCCAGGCTTTTCAGTGGAATCCTTGGCCATCTGAGTGAGGATGAACCTCTGCCAACAGCACAGACTGGTGCCCAGTTTTCAGACTGAGGTGGCAGAGAGATGAATTGGGGTTTTGCCCATCATACCCACATCCAGTTAAACACCCCATGCTGGCTGCTGCCAGCACCATATGGTATGGCCCATCACAGCGAGAAGCTACTTCAGGTCCCAGCAAGGGCTCTTATGTGGCCACGGTGGGGGAAGGGATGTGATTTGGGTCAAGCATCCCATGGATGAGCCATCTGGACTGCTGAGCAGGACACAGGATGGGGCTGGATCCAGTTCCTCCTGTGATCTGCGGTCCTGGGACAAAAGGCAGCAGGTGGCCTGCCCGGTGCAGAGACTGTAACAGGGCAGCTTGCTTGGAAGAAGAAAAGGTGGATTTTATCAATGTATCTCCATCCTCTCATCCTTCCCATCAGCTGTGCAGACACCGTGGGCACAAGGGCAAAATCCTCAGCTCCACAGGCAGCATGATGCATTTTACTGCTGGCTTTTAGGGGAGAAGGGGTTGAAGATGACTTCTCTGCACTTCCTGAGCAATGGCTTCAGTCTTCCAGCTCCTCTGCCTGGGAGGTCAAACAGATCCCACTGGTGAATTCTCTGCATCCCCTGAGATAACTGGGATGGGCTCAGCTGTAGGAAGCAACCAGTGTCATCCCATTTTGATGACACTACCCATACACCAAGTTACCACTAAACTGTGTCCCTCAGAACCACCTCTACCTGTCTTTTCAGTACCTCCAGGAGTGGTGACTCCACTACTGCCCTGGGTAGTCTCTTCCAGTGCTTGGCAGCCCTTTCCATGAAGGGTTTCCATTCTAACCCTCCTCTGGAACAACTTGAGGATGTTTCCTCTTGTCCAATGGCCTGTTCCTTGGAAGAAGATCCCACCCCAGCTACATCCTCCTTTCAGGGAGTTGGAAAGAATAATAAGGTCTCCCCTCAGCCTCCCTTTCTCCAGCCTGAAAACCCATAGCTCCCTCACCTGCTCCTCGCAAGACCTGTGCTCCAGACCCTTCACCAGAAACACTGCCCTTCTCTGCACCCACTCCAGCCTCTGATGATCCTTTTTTTGATGTGAGGGGCCCAAAACTGGAGACAATATCTGAGGTAGGATCTCACCAGTGACATCCTGCACTGCTTCTTACAGCAGTCATGGTCAGAGCAAACACTATGGTCACTCCTGGGTTGTGGCATAGTGTGACTGTCACCTCCTTTATCCTTCTTGTATCTAACCCAGGAGATGCCAGCAGCATCTCCTCAGCCAAGCACGGCTTCCAGCAGGTGCCGAAAGCCCATGCACTGTGCACTTGGCAGGGTAAGGGGATGTTGGCAGCAGCTCATGGCTTGACTCACCCTCAGCCAGCCAGAAAGCCTGGTTGCTATTGTAGCTTGTGCTTTACATAAACCTGACATGGCCCTGGAGAAATCTTCCTGGTGTGGGGAGGTAGCAGGGAGGCAGAAGGACCTGCAGGAACAAGAACAGACCACAGTTGGAAGGATATCAGCCAGTCCATCCCCCTGCCAGAGCAGGGTCACACAGAGCAGGCCACACAGCAATGAATCTAGGCGGGGTTTGAACATCTCCAGAGATGAGAACTCTACCAACTCCCTGGGCAGACTGTACCAGGGCTCTGCCAGCCTCACAAAATTCCTCCTTG
This sequence comes from Turnix velox, assembly GCA_013400935.1. Classification (NCBI taxonomy): domain Eukaryota; kingdom Metazoa; phylum Chordata; class Aves; order Charadriiformes; family Turnicidae; genus Turnix; species Turnix velox. The sequence goes on along the minus strand of VZTY01025030.1, from coordinate 22,069 downwards.
TATTGAGATGGATTTCCCATATTCCAGTTTGGGCCCATTTCCCCTTGTCCTGTCACTGGACACCACTGAGAAGAGTCTGGCCCCATTCTCCTGACTCCAACTCTTTAGCTCTTGCTGAGCATCAATGAGATCCCCTCTCAGTCAGTAGATGAGATGTGCACAGAGCAGCCCTACGCTGGGTACCAACTTCTCCCAGATCCCAGTGGTGGGAAAGGACTTGGGAGCACTAATTGATGAAAAGTTGGACATGAACCAACTGAGTGCACTGGCAGTTCAGAAGGCCCGTATCTTAGGTTGGATCAGAAGAGTTGTGGCCAGCAGGTATAGAGAGGTGATTCTCCCCCAGCTTTGCTGTTGTGAGACCCCCACCTGGAGTGACTGCATCCAGGGCTGGTGCCCTCAGCATAAGAAGGACATTGAGCTGCTGGAGATGGTCTAGAGGAGACCACAAGGATGATTAGAGGGCTGGAACCCCTCTGCTATGAGGGCAGACTGGGGCTGTTCATCCTGGAGAAGAGAAGGCAGCTAGGAGACCTTCTAACAGCCTCCTTGTACCTGGAGGAGGTCTAGAGGAAATCTGGGAAGGGACTGTGTGCCAGAACATGGAGTGATAGGTCAAGGGCCAATGGTTTGAAACTAGAGCAGGCCAGGGTTAGACAAGACATTAGGAAGAAGCTATTCCCTAAGGAGGGTAGTGAGACACTGTCTCAGAGAGGTGGTAGAGGACCCATCCCTGGAGACATTCAAGGCCAGACTTGCTGAAGCTCTGAGCAACCTCATGCAGTGCAAGATGCCCCTGCTCACTACAGGGAGGTTGTACTAGATGACCTTTGAAGGGTTCTTCCACCCCAACACATTCCATGTTGCAGCTCATGGGATGCTGTATCTAACAGGTTGCTTTTGCTTCCCCCCTCACAATCTCTGTTCTTCGCCAGCCACAGCCATGGGGTGTGAGCAAAGACAAGGCAAGATGAGAAACTAAGAAGAAATTCTTCCTTGTGTGAGTGGTGAGACACTGACCCACATTGCCCAGAGAGATGGTGGAGAGCCCATCACTGGAGATATTCAATGCCAGGCTTGACGAGACTCTGAGCAACCTGATCTAGTGCAGAATGTCCCTGCTAGATGGCCTTTGGAGGTTCCTTCCATCTCTATGATTCTAGGAAAGGACTATCCTTGAGGGACCAAGGAAGAGCAATCCTGTCATGTCCTTTCTTGGCTGTGCATGAAGCACGATGAGACACCAGGGTTATGTTTTCAGAGCAAGGAATTCAGATAAGGTGTTTTGGTCCTGAAAAAACAGGTGTTTGGGGCTGGGAATCCCACAAAAACAAGCCAGGCCTCTGCCAAGCTTATCAGCTGCTGGCAAAGCTCTCCCCTCAGTGCATTTCTGAGCATGGGGTTGTTGCCTTTGCTTGTCGTTGCTTAAAATGAGAACAAATGCCAGCTTTTGGTTGTTTTGACTGCATTGCTCTATATTTACATTGCTCCCAGTTTATTAGCATTCTTGCTTCTGTCTCCCCATGACAGCAAAAAAAAGTATGTGCTTCAAATGGATCACAAACAGGGAGAGTCTTCTGGTGGCTTGTAGTTTCATAGAAGGGCCCTTCAAAGTCCGTTTTGCTCAAACCCCCTGCAGTGAGCATCCTACACTACTAGATCACATTGCTCAGAGCCTCAGCAAACCTGACCTTGAATGTCTCCAGGGATGGGGCCTCTACCACCTCTCTGGGCAACCTGTGCCAGTGTCTCACCACCTTCATGGGGAAGAACTTCTTCTTAATGCCCCATCTAACCCTGCTCTGCTCTAGTTTAAAGCCTTTTCTCCTTGTTCTATTGCTACCTGCTCAGACAAACAGTCCCTCCCCAGCTTTCTTGTAGGCCACTTCAGTTACTGTGAGGCTGCTAGAAGGTCTCCCTTTCTTCTCCTTCTCTTCTCTTCTCTTCTCTTCTCTTCTCTTCTCTTCTCTTCTCTTCTCTTCCCTTCTCTTCTCTCCTCTCTTCTCCTTTCCTCTCCTCTCCCTCTCCTCTTTCTTCTCATCCCAGTCCATCAGAACCCATGCTGTTAAAAAAGCACTCAGCAAAGGAGAATCCCTCTGTTCTTCATCCCTGCCAAAGCATGGGACATGAAAACATTGCAGATCATCCCTGACGAGTCCTCCCTTTGCCCTATTTTAATCTGAATAACTCAGTTTTGCTTGATCTACTTAAATAATCATAGAATGTGTTGAGTTGGAAGGGACCTTCAAAGGCCATCTAGTACAACCCCCTGCAGTGAGCAGGGACATCCTGCATTAGATCAGGCTGCTCAAAGTCTCATCAAGCCTGGCCTTGAATGTCTCCAGGGATGGGGCTTCCACCACCTCTGTGGGCAACCTGAGCAGTGTCTCACCAGCTTCATGGGGAAGAACTTTTTTCTAATTTCTAATCTATCCCTGCTGTGTTCTAGTTTAAAACCATGCTAGACTTGTTATGTCTGCAGCCAGTGAAGTGCTTTACATCTCTTTGAGGTCCAGGAACTTGCTCCCCTTCATCATCCAGAGTGAGCAATCAGCATCTCACCATGGTTTAAATGCTGTGCAGTGGATGCACTGAATCTCTGCTGATGGATGTGAGTTTGGGAGGTCTTCAAGAGGGCAGTGACCTCCTAGTGGAGGGATGTGGTGGCAAGCAGAGTCGACTCTTCCCAGCACCATTGGATCCAGAAGACAGCATCTCATCAGAGCATCTCTGTTCCTGCAGGACCTGGCTTTGGAAGTTACACAGTGCTGGGGTGAGCCAAGTAGCTCTGTGATTTATCAGCAGAGCTCATAAATGATCACTGAAGGGTGTGAAAATGTGCCAGGAAAAAGTTTTGCCTGTCAAACTATTAAAAAAAAAGTTTATTACATCTCTGCACTCCTTACCCCTGTGGTCACCTTACCCTGAGGTGGGATAGAGCAGCCTCCACAAGACCTTCTGCCCATAAAAGCTCTGAAGGAGACAGACCAGCATTTCTGGGCTGGAACAGGTGTCTGTGTGGAGGATTTGCTCTGTGCCTTCCTGCAAGAATTGCTCTGAGCTTCATCCAGGCCAGCTCTGAGCTCTCTTTCCTGGAAACATCTTGGAAAGGGCTAGAATCCACATGCTTTGGCACAGGATCTACTCAGGAGTGGTCAGTGATGGGGTCTGGCAGTGTCCTGCAAAGGAATTCCTAGCGAGGAACCCAAGGCTTCTTTTCCGGGAGAAAAAAGGTGGTGTGAACATGAAGGATTTGAGATGTCTTCTGATGGACCTGCTGCCCATCCCTCTTCCCTCCACGATTCAATCCATGTTAGGGGAGATCAACACTTCTCTGCTGTCAGTCTTCAACTTTCCAGAGATCCCAAGGTGGATCATGGCACAGTATCACCTGCATTTCAAGAACTAGGAGCAGGACTGGTCTCCCTAGCTCCTGCACCTGCCACCCCACAGGGAACCAGCTAAATCCCAATATGACATCCCAAGAAGGAGACACAAAACCCTCTGTCTGAATAGTATCTGGAATGAAAATGCTTTCCCGAAATTTCCACTATGATGTGGGTATTTTGGCATGTCCTTTGGGTCATCCATAAAGTCCTGACACTGGAAGTCTCCACCCAGGGGTAGGGCTGTTTTGCTACTGTTATGATCTGTGATTGACCCCATTCTCCAAAAGCAGAGACAAAATTCATATGAGGTTTTGATCCTGCTCCATGGTCCTGACAAGGAAGCTTTTCCCTCCCTGAAACATTGGGTGTCCATCAGGTTTAATAGCTTCCCTCCTCAACCAAGGATCCTGTAGACACAGACAGAGTGAAGCTGTCCAAGTCTCCTCTTGGAAGGTGGGGTTGACTAATTAGGAAGACCACCATATGTGGTATTTTGGGTTCTTTTACCAAAACTTTGCTGCTTCACTGAGGTAGCTGCTGGTTTGATCTATGTTTTATTCACAGTGCTTGGAAAGAAGAAATCCAGGCCCCAAATCACCCAGAGTGATGCTTCCATCTATGAGTGCCAAGATCTGCTGGCCATGACCCAAAAGCTGGCAAGCTCTGCCGGCCACCAACCCTGGGGGCAGAGAGCTCTGAGCTTGGCCGAGGCTCCCCAAAACAGCCAAGGGCTGGTTGCTGGGGTGTCACTGCTTGCCAGGGCTCAGAGAAACTGGTCTGAAGGGGGAAAAAAATATATATAGCCTCAGAAATGAAAAAAAAAACACCCTACCCTGCTCCTCTGGCTGAGCCCAGGATCAGACCTCCGTGTTCCTGATGGGTGAATAACTTACAGCAAGACGATGTATTTATAGCATCAAGCTCATGAGTTTTTAATTAAAATTCCATTTTCTTTTGCTCCAGATGGCACGAATGAACGTTTTGGTGTTTTCTTTTGGGTTCTTTGAAGGGATCACATGGTCCTCACTAGGGCTGGGTTTGTTTTGGGGGGTGCGACGAGGGGAAGGAAGAAGGGGGGTGTCTTTGTGCCCTGTACAGCTTCTTGGTAGCCCTAATGGACTTACCGGGGTGAAGGAGAAGGTGTCCCGCTCCCTTCTTCAACTCTGCAAGACAAGTGTCAAGTCCTGTGGGACCACATCCACCCAACTGCCGCGGAGGGGAGAGAGGCTCAGAGGGCAGGAACAGCTTCAACGTCAGAAAAAATCACATCAGGAAACCAAGCCATTTACCAGTGCTAAATGGAGCTGGCTGGAGAGGCTGCTGATGCATCAGGGAGCAGTGATGCCAAAGAGACAGAGGTTGGGTGTGTGCTGCCAACTCACACTGCCATCCCAGGGTGCAGGACGCCCCACCATCCCCACTGAGATGCACAGAGCTGGGGCATGGGGAGATTTACATGGCTGATTTCCAGACTAATGCTGACCCAGACCACACTGGAGACACCACTTTTGCCCACCCGACTATTCCAAGTGAGCTGGAGCAGCCTCCTGGGGTCTACTAAGCACCTCTCTGAAAACTGAAGATAACGGACATGGAGCTGCTGAAGCAGAGCCAGAAGAGGCCCTGGAGATTCTACAAGGGCTGGAGACCCTCTGCTGTGAGGGGGGACTGAGGGAGTTGAGGGGGCTTTAGCACAGAGAAGAGAAGGCTGCAGGGACCTTGGAGCCACTTCCAGTCCCTAAAGGAGCAACAGGAAATGTGGGGAAGGACTCTGGAGGAGGAATAGGAGCCATGGGACAATGAGAAATTATTTTATCCACAAAGGGGGGAGATTCAGAGGAGATATTGCCAAGAAATTATTTTCTGTGAAGGGGGTGAGCCTCTGGCCCAGGTTGCCCAGAGAAACAGTGGCTACACCATCCCTGGAGGGGTTCAAGACCAAGTTGGATGGAGCTTGGAGCAACCTGGGTGAGAGACACAAGGTGCAAGGGTTGATGATGTTTTCCATCCCTTTCCTAGGTGACCCGGGGAAAAGGGGGGACCGGTGGTGACAGGATGCCCTGGAAGATTTAGGCCAAGAAGACACCACCACTGATATCCTTTCCAGTGGGCAGTCCCCAAAACCAACATGTTTCCCAGATTCCCTAAGATCCTGTCCCAGTTCTCTTGTTGATCTCCTGGGATGGAATGGGAGCTGATCCCCAGGATGTTGCTCTACTTTCCTCCTGAGACATGAGGATGGAGAACCTCTGTGCTTTCATAGAATCAGAGAATGGCCCAGGTTGGAAGGGACCTTTCAGATCATCGAGTCCAGCCATCAAACCAGCTCTGATATCCTAAACTATATCTCTAAACTCCATGCCTGCCTGACTCTTAAATCCCTCCAGGGATGGGGCCTCAGCCACTGCTCTGGGCAGTCTCTTCCAACGCTTGACAACCCTTCCCATGAATGAATTGTCCCCAGTATAGATCCTAATCCTACCCTGGCTCAACTTGAGGGCATTTGCTCTTGTCCCATAGCCTGTTACTTGGCAGAAGAGCCTGAACTCCCCTGGCTACACCCTCCTTTCAGGGAGTTGTGGAGAGCTAGAAGGTCTCCCTTCAGCCTTCTTTTCTCCAGGCTGAGACTTCTCTCAGAACTGCAGACCCTTCTCCATGCACTCCAGACCCTTCACCAGCTCCATTGCCCTTCTCTGGATCCACTCTAGCACCTCAAAGGTGATGACAAGGACAGCTGTACCAGGGCACAGAACCCAGCCATGGACAATGAGGACAGTGCTGCCCAGAAAAGCCTCATCATCCCAGCCCTTCCCTGTGGGACTCAATGTCTGGCTGTGGAGGCAGAAATGCATTAGGATCCCATGAAGACAAAATAAGAAGTCTTTTGGGAGTGACTCGGCAGCAAAGCCGGAAGAGAGACAGCAAAGTTTGCTTTTTAGGAGGTTTTTTTTTGGGGGGGATGTTTTTTTTTTTTTATCTTTTATTTTATTTTTGGCAGCTGCAACGGCAGCATGGAGGGAGTAAATGGCCTTGCTAGAACCCAGATGCATTTGTGGCTTTCAAGAGGCATAAGTGGCCGGAGTTTGAGAGTCTCTGAGCTGCAGAGGGCATGAGTCACAGCCGGACTGCTAGGGAATGGAAAGGAGAGGGAGGGAGTGCAAACCCAGAAGAAATTTGGGGTGAAGGAGAAAGATTTGGAGTGTTGTGTCCAGTTCTGGAGCCCTCAACACGGGAAGGACATTGGGCTGTTGGAGCAGGTCCAGAGGGGGGCCACTAAGACAGTCAAAGGGCTGGAGCAACTGCCCTATGAGGACAGGCTGAAGGAGTTGGGGTTGTTCAGCCTGGAGAAGAGAAGGCTCAGAGGGGACCTCAGAGTAACTTATCAGTACCTGAGGGGGTCCTACAGAAAGGCAGGGGAAGGAATTTTTAACATAATATCGAATGGGAGGACTAGAAACAATGGATGTAAATTGGAAGGGGATAGGTTTAGACTTGACATAAGAAAGAAATTCTTTACAGTGAGGGTGGTGAAGCACTGGAACAGGTTGCCCAGAGAGGTTGTGGATGCCCCCTCTCTGGAGGTGTTCAAGACCAGGCTGGACAAGGCACTGAGCAGCCTGATCTAGTGGGAGGTGTCCCTGCCTATGGCAGGGGGGTTGGAACTCGATGATCTTTAAGGTCCCTTCCAACCCAAACTATTCTATGATTCTATGATTTGAAGAGCAAGGAGATACTGGGATGGAGGAGCAGGTAGTTCAGGTGGAGAACTAGGGTACTGGAGTAGAAGAGGGTGCTGGAATGTAGGCAAAGAGTTTTAAGGGCAAGGACATGCTAGAATGAAAGAGCAAGGAGCTCGGATAGAGGAGCACGGTGCTGGGATGGAGGAGAAGGGTTTGAAGAGCAGGGAGATGCTGGGATGGAGAGCAACCAGCTGGGATGGAGGACTGGAGTGCTGGGATGGAGAAGCAGGGTGCTGGGTTGGAGACAAAAAGATGAAGAGAAGGTAGACACTGGATGGAGAAGCAAGTAGCTCAAATGGAGGAGCAGGAGGCTGGGGGAGCAGAGTACTGGGATGGAGGACCAGGGTGCTGGGATGGAGGAAAAGGGAGGAGAAAGGTAAATGCTGGATGGAGGACCAAGTAGCCCAGATGGGGGATCAGGGTGCTGGGATGGAGGAGCAGTGTACTGGAATGGAGGAGAAGCATTTGAAGAGAAGGGAGATGCTGGAATGGAGGAACAGGAAGCTTGAACAGAGGATTGGTGTGCTGAAGTGGAGGAGTAGGGTGCTGGGATGGAGCAGTGGCTGTCAGGGCAACCCAAAGACCCACTGCATGACCCCTCCCCATCTTGATGCCATAAATGATGATTACTGCTCACTCCCTGCTGATCCTCTCACCTGACAGAGGGAATCTGCCTGAATTGCAAGGTCATGTAGTGTTAAGATGAGTGACAATGGTTTGAAACTAGAACATGGCAGGTTTAGATGAAAAATTAGGAAGAAGTTCTTGGCCATGAGGTTGATGAGAAACTGCCCCAGATTGCCCAGGGTGGAGGCCCCATCTGTGGAGATTTTCAAAGCCAGGTTTGCTGAGGCTCTGAGCAACGTGATCTAGTGTAAGATGTCCCTGCTCACTGCAGGGAGTAATAACTGAGGACACTCCTGGGGCTCATCTCAAGGGCTCATCACAGGGCAGTGAGGGTTTCGGGGAGCTGCTGGATGCTCCCCACAAGGATAGGTCCCTTCTGCCTGTTCCCCAGACCAACCATAGCCAGGGTAGTGGGCGATGAAGCAGCAGCTGCCGGCAACAGCTTGTGTTGTCTTGTGTTTGCTCACACCCCACGGCTGTGGCTGGCGAAGAACAGAGATTGTGGGAGGGGAAGCAGGAGCAACCTGTGAGATACAGCAACCCATGAGCTGCAACATGGAATGTGCTGGGGTGGAAGAACCCTTCAAAGGCCATCTAGTACAACTCCCCTGCAGTGAGAAGGGACATTTTCACTAGATGAGGTTGCTCAGAGCTTCAGCAAGCCTGGCCTGGATTGTGTTCAGGGATAGGTCCTCTATCACCTCTCTGAAACAGTGTCTCACCACCCTCCTGGGGAATAGCTTCTTCCTAGTGTCTCATCTAACCCTGTCTTGCTCTAGGCTCAAACCATTGCCCCTTGTCCTGTTGCTCCAAATAGTCCCTGGCAAACAGTCCCTCCACGGCTTTCTTGCTGGCCCCTTCAGGTACTGGGAGGCCACTAAAAGGTCTCCCCTGGACATTCTCCAGGCTGAACAGCCCCAATTCTCTCAGCCTGCCAATCTCAGCACCCCATGAGAGAAACCAGAGGGTGTCAAGGTCCCCTCTGGACCCTCAGGTTCAGCCATCACACTCCCTCCAGAACAGCTGGGGCATGGCAAATGCTCCCCTTTGTCCTCAGTAGGGACCAGCAGGTTCCCATTACCTACCCCTTTGCACTGCGTTTTCCTTCTTCCTAACAAATCCTCCTCAAACCCAGCAGCAAAGTGTCCCCAGAGTCATTGAGCTGCTTCTGCCCAAGAGGCTGCCCAGCTCTGGACACAAACTGTGATTTAAGGACAATTTTAGAACCAAAGAGAAATATTCCTGGGGGGACTGGGACAAGGGGGGAGAAGATCAAGACGGGAAGCCCAGGAGGGGCAGCTGTCACCTCCTGGCAGGGTCAAATGTCCCCTGGGAAGCTGCCACTGAGAGTTAATGCAGTGTAACTACTGAGCATCCTTTCCCTCCCCATCCCATGCGTCACAGCAGCAGAGGCTGTGACATTAAATCATGTCCCCGCCAGCCCTTGTGACACCGCTGCCAGCCTTCCAGCCCCCCTTGTGGCAGGATTTGTGTGCCCCCTCCTTTGTCTAAATCTGGATGCCATGAGGAGCCTGGAGGAGATGCTGCCAGGGCTGAGGCAGCAAGGTCACTGGTGGGTGGGATCACTGAAGGTCACCAGAGGGGGACCCGGTTGTTCTGCTGCAGTGACACATGTCACAGCTGGCTTGAGGTGCCAGGACATGTGCAAGAGGACAGTTATTCCTTGTTTTGGTTGTCTGATGAAACCCTCCCTGGTACAACTTCTCCAGGCAGGCAGGATCCATCCTTGCCTCCAGCCAGGAATTGGACATCCAGGGACTTTCTTGCCCCCAAAATCATAGAATCACTGAGTTAGAAGGGGCCTTCAAAGGCTGTTTAGTCCAACCTCCTGCAGTGAGCAGGGGCATCTTGCACTTGACCAGGATGCTCAGAGCCTCAGTAAGCCTAACTTTGGATGTCTCTAGGGATGGAGCTTCCACCACCTCTCTGGGCAACCTGGGACAGCTTCTCACTACTCCCATGGGCAAGGAACTCTTTCTAATATCTCTTGTAGCCCTGCCCTGCTCTAGTTTCAAACCACTGCCCCTCATCCTATTGCTCTATGCCCTTGCAAAGAGTCCCTCTCCAGCTTTCTTGTAGCCCATCCTTCACATGCAGCAGGGAATGGTGACCCAGCAGTGTGACAGTTCACCTCCGGGACACTAGTCCCCATTCTGCTGTGCGGGACAGTCACACTTCTGTGGAAGGATCCATCCTCTGCCCATGGTTGCTTTCATGTGTGTGTTCCCGAAATGGGGACAGGTTGGGGTGGAAGCAGCAAGGGAACGTATTCATCCTCTGTGTATCCTGATGAAGAGAGGACACCAGACCAGTGACTAAGTCCATCACACCAGCAGTGTTTCGACATTGCTCAATAACCCTTTCTGTGGAAACATTATCTTCAGTCTCCACCCTAACCCTCCCCTTGCAACTTGAGGCCATTCCCTCCTGCCCCATGGCTAGTTCCCTGGGAGGAGATTCCGAGCTCCCTGGCTACACCCTCCTTTCAGGGAGTTGCAGAGAGCAAGAAGGTCTCCTCTCAGCCTCCGTTTTTCCAGCTGTACAACCCCAGCTCCCCCAGAACTTCTCCAGACACTTCTCCAGGCTCTCCAGACCCCTCACTAGCTCTATTGCTCTTCTCTGCACCCTCCCAAGCCCTTCAAGATTTCGTGGTTTTGTGCTGAGGGCTCTAAAACTGGCCCCAACAGTTTGTGCTCATCAGTGTGGGTGCCAGCACTGGTTTAGGTGTCAGTATTGGTACTGACGCAGGTGGCAGCGCCAGTGGGTGTGCATAGGGGTACTGGTACCAGTGTGGGTACCAGCATTGGTATGGGTGACAGTATTGGTACTGATGCAGGTGGCAGTGCCAGTGGGTGTGCATAGTGATACTGGTACCAATATGGGCACCAGCACTGGTATGGCTGTCAGTATAGGTAGGTGCAGGTGTCAGTATCAACACTGGTGCAGAAGGTGCTACTGGTGTGGTTGGTAGTCCTGGCACTGGTGTGGCTGAGGGTGCTGGTACCAATGTGAGTGGCTACACTGTTGCAGGTGATGGGGTGGGTGCAGGTCCCACTGGATGCAGGTGCCAGTGGATGCAGGCACCAGTGCCAATACCTGTACTGGTGGATGTGGGTATGGGTGTGAGTGCAGGTGTGGATGTGGGTGCTGGTGCCACTGGGTGTGAGTGCAATGTGAGTGCCTGCATTGGTGGGTGCGGGTCCAGGTGTGGATGGCTGTTCCACTGGGTGCAGGTGACTACTGGTGCGTGCCAGTGTGGGAGCTGGTATTGATACCCACAGAGTGTGGTGAGGATTCCTGCGCTGGTGGGTGCAGGATGTTGGTACCATTGTGTGTGGGGGTATTGGTGCCGATATCAATACAGGTGCCCATACTGATGGATGCACTTGTGAGTACCAGTGTGTGTAGCTGCCGGTGCCAGTATAACTGCTGATAGGTGCAGATTCCTGTACCTATGAATGCAGGTGCCAGTGCTGGTACCGGTGTGGGCAGGTGTGGTTGCAGATAGCCATACCAGTGGATGTCAGCGCTGGTGTAGGTGTCAATACCCCTGGGTGTGGATGCAGGTGCCTTTACTGGTGGATGTAGGTAGAGACGGGGGTGCGGGTGCCGGTACCAGGAGTGTAGGTGCCGGTACCAGGGATGCAGGGCACAGACAGAGATGCGGGTGTCGGTACCGGCGGTGCCGGTCTCACACTGGGTGAGTGCGGGTACAGATAGGAGTATGAATGCCGGTACAGAGGGTGCGGTTACGGACTGGGGAGGCAGGTGCCGGTACCGGGTGCCGGTACCGGTGGTGCTGAAGGACAGCTCCTCCCCCTTCCTCTCCCTCCTCCTCCTCCTCCTCCTCCTTTCCCAGTTTTCCTTGCCAGGCAGGGAGTTCATTTCCACTTCATTACTCCACCATGTAGCAAGCTGGAGAGTGTCTTATTTACTGGCTACGCTGTCCCTGCCACATTCCCAACATCAGGAACATCTCCCAGTGGGGAGCATCACCTCAAAACATCATTGCTCAGTTAATATTCATTATTTTCAGGGAGAAAATGGATAATGTGGGCACAGGGCAGGAAGGAGGAACAGATAAATGATATTCAGGACTTTATCTTTCACCTTTCTCCCTAAAATCATGAGAGAAATGTGCTTTTGAGGTGGCAGGATGACACACATCCTGGCTCCTCCAGGAGATTCCCACTCTCCCACATCAAATAT
>VZTY01025026.1:92300-117274 GCA_013400935.1 Turnix velox | reverse complement strand
AAGTGCATAAATTCTAAGTGGGTTTGGAATTCTGTTTGGAAGATACACAGTTTAAGCTGTGATCTTCAACAAACTGTTTAAAAGTTTTTAAAGTGTATTTCCTAGATTTTGGTTGAGTATTTTCTCATGAAGGGTAAGTATAGAAGGTTTTTTGTCACCAAGAATCTTCATGTTTCAAATCCACAGCATGGGGGATCTCATAGTAGCTTCTCAATACCTAAAGGAAGCCTACAGAAAGGCAGGGGTAGGATATATGATAGGATATATCAATAGGATATATGATGGCAGGACTAGGAATAATGGATGTAAATTGGAAGAGGGGAGGTTCAGGTTAGATATAAGAAAGAAACTCTTTGCAGTGAGGGTGATGAGACACTGGAACAGGTTGCCCAGAGAGGTTGTGAATGCCCCCTCTCTGGAGGTGTTCAAGGCCAGGCTGGACAGGGCAGTGAGCAGCCTGATCCAGTGGGAGGATTCCCTGCCTATGGCAGGGGGGTTGGAACTTGGTGACCTTTAAGGTCCCTTCCAACACAAACTATTTTATGACTCTAGAACTGGAGCTTGGAGATCACAGTTCACAGTCAAAAATACACAGTTGCATCATCTGTACATACAATGCAAAAATGGATTTATTTAAGAAAGACACAGGTCTCTTGGAGTGAATCCAGAGGAGGGTCTTTTGTGAGGACAGGCTGGAGAGAGCCTGTAGAAGCTTCTGGGAGACCTTAGAGATCCATCCAGTCCCTAAGGGGACTACAGGAGATCTGGAGGGACTCTTTATCAGGGGTGATCCTAGTGATGGGATGAGGGGTGAAGGTTTCAAATTGAGGAAGGGGAAATTTTGATTCAATATTGGGAAGAAATTCTTGACTGTGTGGATGGTGAGACACTGGAACAGACAGCCCAGAGAAGTAGTTGATGCACCATCCCTGGGGTGTTCAAAGCAAGGTTGGACCAGATGACCTTTAAAGGTCCATTCCAACACAATCATGTTATTCTGTGATCATGGTAGCTTTGTCACTATTCTGCACAGTTTTTACCATAGCCCTTGCTATAATACAAGAATTAATTGCTTTCATGTGAAGGCAGATCAAAGTGTCCTTTCCTTCTTGCTCCCTTGCCTATAAGAAACTACATGATCCTGATAACAAGCATGTGTTGCCCTAATAGAGTGGGCTGAGCAGCCTTAGATCACCTTTTTGCAGTTCTGCCAGGAAGATCTCTTACTGTCTTACTCTCAAGTCCCACAGCCTTTAGCCTCTGGGATTTTTTATTTGTTTATACATATAAATTGCTTACTGAAAGCAAAGAGGCAATATAGGCTGATGTCAAGCATTGAATCCTTTCTTCATACAATCAACAACTTAAAATGAAATAACAGCTTAAGTTGGTTTCATTTCCTCTAATGGTGGGCATTTAAAACTTTGATTGCAAATTATGCCATCTTTTACACATTTTCTGTTCTTGTCCTATTATTTGTGTTGTTGGCCACATTCCAGTAAATGTCCTTTTCTTCCTCTCTCAGGTATTAATAATGACTGCACTTCCTCTTGGAATCTGATTTTTAATTTTTTATTTTTCTCTTGTGTTGATTAAAAGAAATGCTTAAATGCATTACTTAAGGTAACTTGCTCTATTTAAGGATTTATTTTTAAATTCCCTTTCATTCAGATGAATTGAACATGGCACACTCCTTCTTAGGAACGCTTCCTTGACAGTATAACCCTGAAATAGTCCCCAAAATTAGTTGTAAATGCTGGACCAAAACTCTCCTGGGAGCCATATCATCAATTTTACAATGGGTACAGTCCCAGACTGCTCACACTTTTGGTACTCTCTGATTTATCTGGAGCAAGCTGTAGCTTCAGATGACCAGATCTACAAAGCTGAATGGCTTTGCTGATTTAGAGAAAACCTGAGTTCAGTGAGTCCCTTTTGTGCCAGAACAGTGTTCAGTGACTGCATGCCAATATCTGTGCCACCTTTGGCCTTGTAAGTCAGAAATAGATCTTCATCTTGCAATGGCTCTGAGCAATAAAGTGAGAGCCCTTCTGCCTCAGCTCCATCACCCAGCAGTCAAGCTTTCAGCCTTGTTTGCAAATCCTTTGCCAAAAAGCATTTCTTATTCTTGTAGGAATATTGCGTTACCTTCCAAATGGTCACTTATTAAAATAGTTGACATAAAAGGTCAGAGCCTAGACCTTACTCTGTTGCTTTTGTGCACATTTATTTATGTGTTCAATACTAGGTATTCTCAGGAGTATACACTGGAAGTATGGAATTGGCTGGGGATAAATATCCCACCTGCCTTTTAATAGTAGTTCTCTTGGCTCAGTGAAAGGATGTTGCCAGTACATGTTCTGTCAGGATTGAAGATTTCCTCAAGAACAATTATAAGTTATTTTATTGTTTATTCTAGGCATTTATGTATTATTTATTTAAAAGTATGATACTTCTCTTTTTATGAAGAGTAAGACTTATAAACTAGATTCATGTATACAAAAGACTAAAAAGCAGTCGTTAAATGAACTTTCATCACAATTTTTTTCTCTGGAAGCTATGTGGACCTCTGCCCTTCTCATTGAGATGCTTCATGTAATTCCTTACAATCCAGGGTAAAATGTGTGTCTGTCTCATCCAGGCACATGGGAAATAAACAGATCAGAGACATCACTGACTTGCTGGCATGCTTAAAAGAGCAGCATGCTGAACTATGGATCATTTTTGAGTGTGGCTTCACCCTTAGAAGTTCTTTAGCAGGGAGCAGAGCTCCACACTCATAGTCACAGCATTAGAAGTTGGTCATACAGAGAGAGGTCACTACAGAAGTCGTTATGGAAGTAGAAACTGCAAACAGCAGTTTGTGTTTTGGTGACCTGTGTAGTCAAGAAAGTCCTTTTGCAATGACATAAGAAAACTTAAAGTTGGATGAGGTGCTTCTCTCAGTTAATCTTCATCTTTTACTTGCCATTTTGTTACTTCAGCATTTCATAGCCTGTTGTGCAGCCTGCATTTTCCTTCCCTCCCCCCCACCTCAAAAGTTTGAGCAGTAAAACGCTGCAAGGGAAACCTGCTTGGGCAGACACTGTATTCTGTAGGTGATTAAATGACTTTAATGTGAGCTGAGTCTTTCCCACTTCTCTTTTTGCTTGTCACAAGTTGTGAATTTATCACTATTACCTGCGACTAAGGAGAGTCATCAAAGGCAAACAAATTACAAGTTGTTTTCCACACCAGACGGGTTTCAAGTTTCCTGAGGGCGCTGAGTGTTTGTTTATTTCCCAGAAAGAATTAGGTAGTTAATTCCCCAGCATTTCTTGCTGGTCTTTTACATCAGCTTCTTTGATAAATCATTTGGGATATCACATAATGAAGTATAGCCATAAAACCTTTATACAGATCCATAAAGTAGATTGCATTGTGTGGGAAATCATTAACCTCTACTAGCTGAATTGTGCTGTTTGTACTAAAAATATGCAGCTACAGGACAGTAGCTTTCACATTTATCCTCTGGCTCAAGAGTTAAATCCACTCGACAGCAACATCAGAGGCAACATCTGCAAAGAAACACCTGGTAATTCCAAATTCCCCGTTGGCTTTGCTGATGGTGCTGGTGGTGGGGTTTTAATCTCAATTTTCTCTGCCAAGCTTTTGTCTTTCATCTGTGACAATGGCAGAGTTGTTTTGAATAATTAAAAAATGGTGCATTACTGGTTGGCAACTACTTTAATTTAATATTCCCAGGCACTGGTGTAGTCAGGGTATGTATTGAATAATTTTTTTTTGCTCTACAGTAGATGTTAAAGCTCATCTCACTGATGGGAACATTAAGACTATCTCCAACAAGTAAATTAAACAGCATCTGGAAACAGTCCCAGGCACTAGAACACAATCATCTCTTCTGCTGCGCTGTTAGATGNGCAACTACTTTAATTTAATCAGCTTTGGCACTGGTGTAGTCAGGGTATGTATTGAATAATTTTTTTGCTCTACAGTAGATGTTAAAGCTCATCTCACTGATGGGAACATTAAGACTATCTCCAACAAGTAAATTAAACAGCATCTGGAAACAGTCCCAGGCACTAGAACACAATCATCTCTTCTGCTGCGCTGTTAGATGTGGTGTCTGCCTGCATCAAATAGTGCTGTCCCAGATAGTTCCCAGTTATGGATCAGGATCTAGGAAGAAAACCCATGATCATTCTCAGTAGGGTTTTTTTATGGATATGTGTTGTTTTGGAGGTTAGGAGATGTTCTGAGTTTAGACACCCACTGCTCCATACCTTTTGTCCTCTGTGCCTGTGCATGTGTTTTCTACATTTAAATTATCTTTATAGGTGTAGCCTGACAGTAGCATCCTTGGGGCCAATCCTCACAACCTTGATAAGGAGAGTTCAGATGTCACCCTTCTCCCTCAGCACAGACAGGGCAAAATTGTGGGCATTTTTCTCAACCTTATAGAACAGAGTAGTACCGAGCAAGCAAATAAACAGGGGTTAGGTTCAGCACTATTTTACACCTGTTTTACAGCATTGTTTCTGGTGAAATTCTTTGTAACCTGTTCCATCTGATATATTTGGTAAAGAATGTCTCCATCTTTGGGTTTTGCACTGCTATTGATAACCGTTACAGTATCCCCATCATACCAATGCAAAGCTTTGACTGATGGAAAACCACAGTTACATGAGTGTTATAAATGTCTAGTGCTCACTCAGGAAAAAAAAAAACAAAAAACCTTCTTCCAACATAAAAAGAAGTTTGTTCAGAACACAGTCATGGCCTCTACCACTCACAAGGGTGACTCCAGTAAATCAAATAATGGCAAAAATAAAATCAGTTACACAGTAAAATCAATCAACCATCAAAACCACAAATCAAAACAGGAGCAAAAATGGAAAATTCTCCTTTCTAAAACCTAAGAATTATTACCAGAGGGAAGCTGTGGCAGCACCATGAAGTCCCAGAACTTTTCTATTGCTCTTGGTTGGTCATAAAATATTATGTGGGCCTTTTTCTTTTTGGTTTGTTCAGATGCTGTGATGATGGAGAACACTAGAATGCCTTAAAGAAAGAGAGATTATTGCTACTTTGGACCAATCTGTTAATATTAATGCTCTTCTATAATAATTTCACACACTCCTTTGAAAACTTTACAAACACTCTCCACCCTGTGGAAGAAACAGCTGTTTTCTTCATTTTATGGCAGGGAAATGAGGGAATAGATGACATGTCTTGCTCTTTGTCTCAAGATTAGAGGGAAGGGAGAAGTTTTGCATTCTGAAGGACAGTGCTTAATCCTTCGGATAGACAATATAATTGCAGTGTACCATAGCACCCCTTTTGATGTCAGACCTACATAGAAATGCCAGCCCATATGAAGTGAAACATGGTTTTGTTTATATAATAAAATATTTCATAGCTATGACATATTGGTAAGTGCAGAGCAAAGCTGGCAATTTATATCCACACGAGTGGCCTCAGGGAGGACTCGGTTAGAGGAGAACACACTCTTAAGCCCCTGTGTGGTATTTTGCTCCCCTGAACAAAAATCAGTTCCCCATGTGAGACCATTTGATTTTGGCTGCTTGTTTTGCATCTTTGACAGAGAAATAAGCTGTTGAATGATATCAGCCTGGAGAAGAGAAGGCTCCAGGGGGGATCTTATAGTAGCTTATCAATACCTGAATGGGGTCTACAGAAAGGTAAGGGTAGGACTTTTTAATAGGATATGTGGTGGCAAGACTAGGAATAACAGATGTAAATTGGAAGAGGGGAGATTCAGGCTGGATATAAGAAGGAAATTTTTTATGGTGAGGGTGGGGAAACACAGGAACAGCTTGCCCAGAGAGGGTGGGGTTGCCCCCTCTCTGAAGATGTTTAAGGACAGACTGGACAAGGCACTGAGCAACCTGGTCTAGTGGGAGGTGTCCCTGCCTGTGGCAAAGGGATTGGAACTAGATGATCTTTAAGGTCCTTTCTAGCCCAAAATATTCTATGATTCTTTCTTTGATTAGTTTGTAAATTCATGACTGCAAACAACTGCTGCTGGAATTCTGTGTCCAAGCAGACTGGTTGCTTTTCCTCATTCTTTTGCAAACTTGCATTGGGAAAACATCATTCTTTAGATTCACCTGTACCCCATCCTTATGCATCACCTAACTCAAAAAACATTTTAACTGTTAATTCTTAGTTTTTTGTATTAATTTTAATAGAGACATGAAATTTAAATAAAAAGCTTATATTTTTCTTTTATTTGATTTATAATTTCTTAAGAGGAAGAGTGAAAAGTCAATTGTCCCTTCCCCAAAAAATTCTAGGGGTCCCTATTGAGAAAATCTAATTGGCACTGGTTCCTGCCTCTGTAAATCATGAAGCTTTTGCTGAACTGGGAAATAAAGAACTGGAAGATTCCATTAATTTTTACTCTTGAGTATTATAATTTTTTTAAAAAGTGGGATATTTTGTGTCTGTTTTTCTGATTTCATGGTTATGGCATGAGGTATACCAGATGAGGTACTGAATGTTTATGGGGAGGTTTTAGAAGTACGGTGGTTGATATCTTAGAGGAAATCCTGTCTTGCAAGAGGGAATATAAGGATTCATTCTGTCTAATTCTTCTACCTGTGGCAATTCTTTTAAAAGTTTATTCCACTAGCAGATAGAAGAGCCTTCATCTGGAAATGAATGGGTTATTTACATTCCCCAGAAGGATAATGCTTTTAATTTAGCAGCTCAGTTTAACTGTTTAAGATGAGAGGGAGAAGAATCAGTCTTCCAAAACCCTCAGATGTCAAGCTTGAGCTGGATGCTGAGCCATTCATTTTGGTAAATCATGTGGAACCACCTGGAAAGGTCTTCAAATGTGCAGAAAGCCTCAGGAGAATGTTAAGCTCATCCTTGGACTGGAAGAGCTCCACAGCATTTGAGTATGTTTTGGGCTCAGCTGATGTAAGCTGTGAGGCTGGAATATTTTCAGGGGATGGAGAGGGATGTTTGTGTGCCACCATATACTTGAATCCTCTTTTTCTTAGTGGGTCATAAAGCCACTATACTCATCTGGAACGTGTTCTGTTATTTCATCTAGGATACTGCACCACAGTGTTCATAGGGTTTTTTCAATGCGAATTTGCCCTTCATTCCCAAGCAGAGGCTATTCTCCAGTCTGCCCAGACTATCAGTTTTCCCAATATTGGTGCTTTCACTGTTACATCCCTTGTATACACAGGCATTTGCTGTTCAGGGAGTACTGGAAGGAGTGGATGAAAACTCATAATGCCACCATCTCTCTGGTCTTTCAAAGGTGATTATATTCTCCGCAAGGCATAATGCTCTTGCCTTTTTCAGTTTTTCTCTGGTGTGCTGAATTGTCAGCAGGGTAAACATTCACCTTTCTTCTTAAATAAGTACTGGCTTTGTGTCAGACCTCAGTCCAGCCATGGACCAGTAAAGTTCTGTATAGCACTGGAACAAACCAGCTGCACAAATGAGAGAAGCTCCCGCAATTTCTTCTGGTTAGGATTCACTTTGAGGTTGTTTATCCACTCTTAAACACAAACAGGGAAGGTCTATTATTTGATCAGAACTGACTCTCAAACGGAGATCTCATTATAGTGGCTTTCAACAGCACAGTTGTGTTTCCAGGCTTTGAGAGGTGCAGCAGCAGCTCATCATTATTAGCAAAGTGGGGAGAGAGAAAAAAAAAGGATGCTCATTTCTTTAATGGCTGTTGAGAAACAAGTCTCCCTTTCTTTGTCATGTCTGGCCAAAGACTGATCCAGAAAGATGCATCATTCCCACCATGCTCTGGGAGATAAGTGAGAGGTTTCAGATATTCTGGCTGAACTCCATTTTTCATGAAATTAAGTACCAGGATTCTCATCAGAATTAATGAAGAGGGAGGACACCTGCCATGTGGGCTAGCGTGGAGAAGCTAACAGTCACAAATACCACCAATGCTTCCCTGGTACTACCTTAATTTTGTAATCAATCATATGTAAATCCCCCCATCCCTCCCCTCAATCGATGCTTCCTTTCCACCCTTTTCTTTTCCTCCATTGCTAATTCCCCTCTGCAGATGAGATTGGAGTCTTTGGGAATAAAACCTCATTTGAATTCAGAAACCAACTTTTAAGAGTAACTCGGTACATCTAGTGAGACAACATCTGATCTGTGCAATCTCTAATCGATTTAATAGGGGCAAAGGCACAGACAGGCAGGACTTTGGATTTTTCTTCTTATTTTCACAGAGCCCTTCTGGGTATTTCACAAAGCTGCTAAAGTTCACGTTCTAGGACAAGGTAAAATGTCTTTGAGGCATCGAGTAGCGCACATTTAATGAAGATAGAAAGCCAATCACTTAACATCAGATGAGGAACAGCAATTTCCTTCAGTCTGGCACTTTGTGTATTGAACAAAATTGCATGAGAGCTTTGAGCACTAGGAGAGCTGTCAAGCGGCCGTTTGTCTGGGAGCTGGAGCAGTCCCCTTGGAAACAGCTTAAACCTTTTAAATGAAAGCATTACAAAATGTACATCTGTGTGTAATATATTGTCCATAGCCTTAACTGTCAAGGGCCAGGAAACAATGTTTTGTATATTTCTTTTTTTTTTCCTGGTAGTAATTTTCATGTTTTTACATGAAAAAAAACCTCCTTGAAGACCACAGAGATCTTGGGTTCTTAATCAGTGAGCATCATACAAAATGCTTGCCCTCAAAACTGGTTCAGCTAAGTTACCTGACCTTATAACACTTTCCTCAAAATCTATTATTTTCCCTGGGTCTTTACTGCAAATACAGATAGACTACTTGTTTGAGAAGGAAAAATGAGAAATTTGACAGGCACCCTCTGTGTCCTATGGTAAGAATCAGTGGGGTTTGTGGGGAAACTGGTAATAGACTTACCTGTTATACCACCATGAGTGATCTGTGAATCCAAACTCTGGGGTAATTTATTTGCTTTATTTAAAAAAACAAAAACAAAAAAAAACCCCAGTGTATTTATTTCACATACTGCATTTTTTCTGGCAACTATGAAAATGATGAACAAAAAACCTAGAAAAAGTAATATAAGGATGTTACATATGATGAAATATATTCCCCTTGAACACGTTTTGTCTCATGGCCTCATACTGCTGTAAACGTGGGGCAGCTCATCTGAAATCAGTTGAGTTTTAACAAGTAAAATTGCTTTAAGTGAGAAGAAAATCAAGTCTGTTTTTTTTTCTAGTCCCCCCTCTCTCTTTCAGATTTCCTTGATCCTCTCCCCACTCATCTTCTCCTCCAAAGCCTGCTTGCAACTTGCACTCCCAGCAGCCACTTTCTTTAATGAAAAGTAATGCTGAGCACTGAGAAGATTCCACTTCAGCTTTGATACTAGGAAGTGGATTTAAAGTATCTGACAGAGCTGCAAAGTACGGCTGATTGGGCAATTTGGTAGTTTAAAACTAGTGGCTTTTTTTTTTTTTTTTCTCTTTTTCTTGCCTTGGGCATCTCACTTCTTTCCCCTCACTACTTTCTTGTGTTGCTTTCGGTACTCCAGTATATACCTTGTCCTTGACCTTGTTACCAGCTTCCCCCAGGAATATGCAGTAGCAGGTATTCTTGGTCTTCCGTGCTAAAAGATCAAGATCAATTCCACAAGATCAACATCAACTGATGATTGGACACATGGTCCGTCTTGATGTCTTCTGTGCAAAGGCTGTGTCCAGCTCTAGGGAAGGACATGGACCTATTGGTCCAGAGGAAGGTTGGAGCACCTCTGCTCTAAGTACAGGCTGAGAGAGTTGGGATTATTCAGCCTGGTAAGGAGAAGGCTTCAGAGAGACCTAATTGTGGCCTTTCAGTACTTAAAGGGGGACAACAGAAAAGGTGGAGAGGGAGTCTTGAGGGACTGTAGCAATAGGATGAGGGGTAAACATTTTAAACTGAAAGAGGGTAGATATAGATTGGATATAATCAGAAATTTTTCACTCTGAGGGTGATGAGGCACTAGAACAGATTGCCCAGAGAAGCTGTGGAGGTCTCATCCCTGTAGGTTCAAGGCCAGGTTGGATGGGACTTGGAGCAGTTTGGTGTAGTGACAGGTGTCCCTGCCCAAAGCATCTTGTTGGAACAAAGTGATCTTTAAGGTCCCTTTGAAATCAAACTGTCCTATACTTCTCTGATTCTCTGATTTTATGATTCTGATTCAACCCAAGCAATAGCATTGACTATCCCCTTACAGACATTTACAAATAGAAAACTGGTAGCTGATCAGGCAGTTTAGTGAAGTATGTACAATGGACACCTCATCTTCTATTACAAGCAGCAGGGCACAATTTTCTATTGATTTATATAGAACTTGATGTAAAATAGTAAAAGAAAAAAAAAGTATTTCTTAAAGAAAATGCCATTACATTTGTCTACCACAGAATAACTACAGAAAGTACATGGAATATTTACACAGTTTTAGTTTCCATCATGAAATTTTGAGTGCTTACTTGCATTAAAAATCCGAAGTTATGCTGAATTTGGGAGGAAATTTGTCCAGTAGTTCACAGAAGGAGAGCTGCACTAAGCTTTTTTGAGAGGTTTTGTGAGGGTGAATGGGGTTGTGGTTGCTGTCTTGAAGATATTATTCATGTCATAACATTCATCCATAGGGATCAAAATAAATCCACAGCAGAAAAATAAGCAAAACAGGCCTATTGTAAGAAAGCACATGAGAAAATTGTAGTTATATGAAACCCAGGTAGAATGAGCGACATTTATTTTTTTCTTTCATCCCTGATCTCTCAGTTCCTTCTCCAGCCTTTCATCTTCAGTTACTCTGCTCTACCCACAATTCATCTAACCACTTGGTCCAATTTTCTCAAGGAGATGTCCCATACTCCTGCTTTCAGAGGGCATTGAATTTAGTCTGACACTTCTTGCAACATCATGGGGGTTTTTTCCTACAGAAAAAGAGGGGACGATGCAATAGCACTAGGAGTAAAAATGTAAAATTACTGTAGAACACTGATAAAACACAGGGATTACAAAGTGAGCTACTTGTTGCTAATTTTAGTCATCTAAAGATTAGCTACAGGTTGTGGATGTTTTAAAGAACTTCATGGAAAAAATTTCCTTTGAAAGCTACTCATCACAGTATTTCTTTCTCTGATTGAAGTGGTTCCTGAGTCACACTTTATCGAGGTCCTGGAAAATATTTAGCAGACTGATCTTTTGATATACTTTCTTGTTCTTGTACTGTTTCTAGAAGTCCATGTTGGCTACTTGACTTGATGTGCCACTGATTCAATCCAGGGTGGTCATTATCTGGGGAACCAGCTGGGGGTCCTGTCTGGTAATAATTTTCTGGAGTTGATTCTCAATCCACAGGTGTAAAGGAAGCTCATTGACCAACAGAGTAAGCACCAATCTCAGAAAAAGTTTAATCAGGCCACATGTCATAAAAAAAGCTGCTAATTGGTAGAGCTCTTCAAATGTTGAATGTGGGTAGCTGATGGAGGGCCAAGGTAGAAGAGATAATAGAACAGGGACTTTCTCACTCACAAAGTCACATAATATCAGGGATTGGATGGGATTATCTAGTCCAATCCCCCTGCCAGAGCAGAAACACCTAGANCCCAGTGCCCCTTGTCCTACCATTGGAGGTCACTGAGAAGAGCCTCGTTCCATCCTCCTGACACTCACCCTTTACATATTTATAATCATTAATGAGGTCACTCCTCTTCTCCAAGCTAAAGAGACCCAGTTTCCTCATCCTTTCCTCTTAAGGGAGATGTTCCATTCCCTTCATCATCTTCATGGCTCTGTGCTGTACCCTGTCATGCAGTTCCCTGTCCTTCTTGAACTGAAGACCCCAGAACTGAACACAATACTCCAAATGTGGTCTCACCAGGGCAGAGTCGAGAGGGAGGAGAACTTTTCTTGACCTGTTTTTAACAACAGCAGTTTTTCTGGGGTAAATGATTGGATACTTTTAGGCTCTGCTAAATTCAGTGGGGGAGGAAAAAGAAAAATAAATAGAGGGTGATATAAGATATGTAGAGTGTGATCATTATTTGAAAACATACCTTTTTTTTATTATCTTGTGTGATACTGCATTGCAGCAGTGACAAGTCCCCACTTAGAGTGAAACCATGCTCTGAGAGAATTAAGACTCCAGCAGACTCAAGAGAAAGTGCAATTGCTGAGATGATCCAACCCAGGCTAGATAGGATGCTGGTGAAAGAGCTGGGAAAATATCTTCTGTCTCCCAGGCTACTGCTTATGGCAGGGGAACATTGTGATACCATGTCAAAAAAGATCATGATTTATTCCTTCTTTGCAGGAATATTTAGTGCTGAGCAGATGTTGTCAGTCCAACTAGTGTATTTGAAAAAAAATTCTGAAGGATGGGAAGATCTAGTTCTTCCCTGGGAAATGCTTTACAGTTTTCTGGATATGATTGGATTAACTGTCTATACTTCTTCCTTTTCTAATTTCACCCCATCACATTTAATTCTCCACCCTCGAGCAACCCTAAATAATTCCTACGTGAACTACTGTTTGGTAATCTAATAAGACAGTAAAGTGTACCTTGACATCCTAACCAAGATATTAAATATTTAATATAATGCACTCTGTGAGGAGCAAAGTAAAATTAAATGAAAAGTCAGATGAAATGAGCTTAAATGCAATAAATACCAGTTACTATTCAGTGCCGAGAAGTTGCATGTGTATATGTTTCCCCTCAGTTAGCAGTACTGGCAGCCTACTTTTTTGTGGTTTTGAAATGGCAACAGACACCCACTTGCAAATCTGCTTCATCATGTCTGTTAAAATAATTACTGACATTATTTGCTTTGTTGTTTGGCATCCCAATTTATTTAATTTTTTGCAGTTAGTAGCAGGAGGTCCAAAAATCTGTGTTGCCGGGCTACTTATGGGGGTTTTTTTTAACTTTTTTTCTTTCCTTTTTGGTTTGCCTGAGAAAAAGGCACAGAAAAATTGCAATAAATATTGAAAAATTACTCATTTTTATAAAATATATTTGGAAAGCAGAAAGCAAATTTATTCCAATTCTATTTTCAACCTGAGAGGTAGAAACATTCAAATGCAAGCAAAAACTATACTTATATTTCAAACTCACTTTCAGCCTTGAGGACTTTATTGTGACCTACCTGTACCTGAAGGGGGCCTACAGGAAAGCTGGGGAGAGATTGTTTGCCAATGCATTAGGAAGTTCTTCACCATGGAGGTGATGAGACACTGGAACAGGTTGCCTAGAGAGGTAGTAGAGACATCTCTGTAGACATTCAAGGCCAGGCTTCACGAGGCTCAGAGCAGCCTGGTCTAGTACAAGATGTCCCTGTGGGGGAATTGGACTAGATGGCCTTTGAAGGACCCTTTCAACTCTATGATTCTATGATTCTGTGACATTACAAAATCCCTCTCTTCTGGACTGCTGCAATGGTCACTTCATGAGATGAAGTCAAAGTCCAGAAAAAAATTGTCCCTTTAATATAATTCTCCACATCACCCAAAGCACACTGTTCAAATACAGGTTCTAGGATTTGTTCTCACACAGAAATTTTTGATCTATTAAAGTTCAAAATGGTCAATTCCAGTAATGAAGTGATTGCTTCTAAGATGCTGTCAGCAGTCCAACCTTTAATCCATTCATGGGGATGTTCTGACCCCTCCAAATGCTTTGCTCTGTTGTTAATGCTGTTTTGTAGGTACAACAGAATACACAAAATGGACATCACTGGTTCCACTTGGTTCTTTATCTTTCATTTTGAAGGTCAGTCCAGTACAGGCTCATACTAATCCATATCAGGTACTTTTTTCAAATATGACAAGATGTCTGACAGTTAAACAGGATTCTTCCAACCTTGCTGAATGAGACATGATTTATAAGGATAATTTTTCGCTGATTATCCCTGGGTAAATACTTCCTCTTGAAACGAGGCACTCATTGATAGAAATTCAACCTCCTGCACTGCAGACTGGATTATATCAGCACAATTATTCAGAGTATAATTAATGGTTAGTTTGAAGAGGCATCCACAGGAACGAAATCTTGTTTGCATCCATGGTGGTGCTGCAAAGATTATCACTGAAATCAATAGGAACACAGTGGAGAAGGAGGGAGAAAACCTGCTGATTAAGGCATGTTTCTGTGTAGTCATTGTTCATTTTAGCACCACATGTTAATAAGTTATTTGTTGTTATTACTGCAACTTCTCCAAATAATTTCAGATGTTAGATGTTAAAAAATCCATGCAGCTTACCTTGTAAACATAATTTTTTGAGACTGTTGAGAAAACAGTTTCCCACTGGCTTGTAGAGCTACTTAATAGTTTTGATTTGATTCCTTTTAAATAGTATGGGTGGCAAATGTAAATGGAAAAACAGAAGAGCCATGTCTAGAGCCAGAAAAAAAAGGTTTTAAAATGCCATTCCAATGAATTCCCTGGAGGAATAGGTAGTGTAATTAAGTTTCCTGATTTTTATGGAAGGTTCCATGTTGTTAAACAAACAATAAAATTCATACTTATTCCTATAATATCGCTTAGAGTTTTCTCTTGTTGAAATAAAATTAATGTACAGTATCATATGGTGGGCAGGTATCTTCAATTTTGGCAGTTTTAGTGGGATTCAGGGATTCTTCCATGACAATGTTCAAGGCTGTAAGCAGAATTTCATATTGAACTCCTAAGTCTGTAATAGATTAATGAAGGTGAAAATTTATGGAACTACTGGTTGCTGCAGTTATAGTTGTGGTAACCTGTGTGAACTTTTCTTAATGGAGTAATGCAGGAAACAGTTGGAGACCATTGTGTATATCACAGAAATATGTCCCACATAACAGAGCTTTCAAGGCAATAAATGTATGAGAGGGCTGCTTTATTTGTTTGAGTTACTTCTATTTTTTTTTCTCATACCACCTTTCAGTGAAATCTTGAATAGTTTTATGTGTTTGCAATGCCATTGAGATACAATTTGATAACGAATAGCAGAATAGTGGAATACTTTGGATTAAATTACAAAGGATGAAAGACATCAGTAGGCATCTGTTACAGTCCTTGAAATGAAAGAAAATAATATAAATTCCTTAGACCAGTAATTCAAAAGCTGGAAAAAGGATATAGTATTCACTTAGCACTTAAACTGTCTCAACATCTGCTGGGTAGAAACCATTGTTAAACATGGATCATGAAAGTAAATAGAGAAAAGCTTTATCACTTAGAAAAAAACCTGAATCTAAGGAAGCTGTTTTCCAACTACATTTTAGTAGTTGGAAAAAAATGAAAGTGTGTATCATTAATCCAGTCAAAAAGATTTGTACAATGGTCAGTTGTCTATAGTTGGTTTAAAGATCAAGCCCTTCTGCTCTGCTCTCATGAGAACTCACTTCCAGCTCTGGAGCCTTCAGCACAAGAAAGGCATGAATCTGTTGGATAGGGTCCAGAGGAGGGTCTTGAGGATGATCTGAGGGATAGAGAACCTCTTCTTCAACAACAAGATGAGACAGTTTGGGCTGTTCACCCTGGAGAAGAGAAGGCTCTGGGAGACCTCACAGCAGCCTACCGGTATCTGATGGGGGGCTAAAAGAAAGCTGGAAAGGAACTATTTGTCAGAGTATGAAACAAATGGGCAATGGTTTTAAACTAGAGAAGGAGAGGTTTAGATTAGACATAAGGAAAAATTTCTTCACTGTAAGGGTGGTGAGACACTGGAACAGGCTGCCCAGGGAAGTAGTGGAGGCCACATCCCAGAAGGCATTCGAGACCAGGCTTAATGAGGGGGATTGGACTAGATGACCTTTGAAGGTCCTTTCCAACTCTATGATTATATGATTCTGTGTTTACATACCTGCAACTAAATCCACTGTTCTCTTTCCATGGCCTTTAAAAAGTAGCAAACACTTTTGTGTTTTGTTAAACTTGGTTTTGATACTTACTCCAGGATGTGACTAATGGCGTCCTGAATGTGTCCAGTTTTTTATTCCATTGACTGTAGAAGAATTAAGACTGATTTAAATTGTCTACATTGTTGACACCAAAATTTAGGTAGGATGATTTCATTTTTCTTTCAGATCAACATGCAAGGATGATTTTTTTTTTTCCAGGGCTGCCTTTTGTCACCTGTACTGTCAACCACAGTGATAACCACAATCCCAGTAGTGAACAAGGGTATAGCACTCAGTAGGATCAGGACAAGACATAAAAGGTTAAAGGAATTGAGCCATGCTGGTCAATCCCTATTCAAATCTTAATTAGGTCATTCCAACATCTGCCTCAAAACAATAGGTTATGTTTAATTGCCAGCAAATAGTACAAGGAGAAAAGGAGATTTCAGAAATACGTGCTTCAAGGAACAAAATGAGATTTGACCTAGTAAAACACAGGCTAATAAATCTGAGTGGGAAACAATCTGAAGCCCAGTTATTAAGGCAGACAAAGATACCTGGAAAGCAGAAATGTCAAAGGAGACCTTGGGGGTTTTAGCAGACAGCAAATAATATACACGCATTCCAGAGTGCTAGAAGATGACAAAAAGGGCTGGAGTGATTTGAGTCTCTCTGTGCAGAGTCGTCATTCCCTTTTCCACAGGGAGGTGAATTTCTTGCTATACAGCAGTGATGAGATTGCACCTTGAGTCTACTGATGGATGTTGACAAATTGAAGGGAATTCCAAGAACAGCAGCAAAAATCATTAAGGGGCTGAACAACCTGACTTGGAAGGAAAAAGAAAGTCATGCACTCAGAGTATAAAGGGAAAAGATTGTTTCTGTTGTCCCAAGGTGGCAAAGACAGACAGGATGGGATTATGTTAAACAAAAGAAAATCTGAGCAGCAAAGCAGGGAGAAATTCCTTCTGCAGTGTGATTTAAAGAATTTTCTGAAGTAGATGGTGGAAGACATTTATATAATTAAAAGGGGATGTCGGCACAAAAAAGTTAACCAGAACTTAATTTGTTCTGGCATTTGTTACAAGTAACTTTAATCTTTATTAAAATTAAATGAGATTCAGGAGCCTCAATTGGGCATTTGATGACATGCAGTATCCTGCAAGCGTCACTGGTTTGTTTTGACTTGTATTGCACATATCATGATGACCTTGCATGAAGTTGTTTTGCTGAACTACTCTGGGGAATAAACATTAACTCCTTATGATTTTCTGACATCTTCTCCTGGTGGATCAACACAGAGGTTTATGAATTGGCTGCAGGCTTTTAGCTGATGCACTACACCTATACACCTTTCTGTTCATCAGGATAACTTAATATTTACCCTGCCACTGCACAGGCTTTTTGGCTGGCACCCATACTGTTGGAAACCCAGCATCATTGTTATCTTGATGATGTTGTAGTTGTGATACAGCTTCCACAAAGAGCTTTGGATATGCAAAGTACTGAATATGCAAAGTTGTGAATATCAGAAATCATTCCTCATGACATCAAGATCAGGGGTGAAATAACTAATTAAGATTACTTTCTGTATGGGTAAGTCAGACTCTAAAACTCCATAAATAATCAGTGGAGAAAAGTAATCAAGGTACCTAAGTCAGATATCTAAAGAAGCTGATTTGAACAAGCTCCTTGGTATTTACTGTATAAAAGAACATCAAGGTTAAAAACAGGAAGGGAACAGTTATCTTTTGATACTGTCACTTGCACTGAGCTCAAACACCTTTCTAATACATACTGTATTTCTAATTATGCATGATCATATAGCATATAGTACTTACAGACCACTTACTGAGAGGTTTCACTAAAAAAGTAATAAAATTATAAATCACCGTGTCACTTTTAAGCCTTGTTTGAGTGGGGGAACATTGTCAGATACTTCAGAGCAGAAAAGAATTTGCCTTGCCAAGGGTATGGATTAAAAAGCCTTTTCCAGCCATAATTTCAATTATCTTGTGATGAGACTTTTTCACCAATTTACACTGGGCTCCCTTCACAGCTGAGAGTCTATGGCCAATAATACAGGAATCTCATTTCTTCCGCTATTTAGCTATGAAAAATTAATGGCAATTAACTTATAACGAGTTGACAGGAAATAGAACCTTAATGCTATTAGAACCTTAAACTATGGAAGCTTCATTTGCTTTTTTATCTCTTAATCTGTTAATCTGCTTTAATATTTATGGATAATGATCGTTGTATTAATTTCTCATTATTTTCCCTGCCTTCCCCCTCCTTCCCCTCCTTAACTGAATCTGTTTCATAAAGAATAAACAAACTCATTTGTGTAGGCAGCTCCCAAATGTGAATTTGACTGAATTGTCAGGTGAATATCTGCCACATCATAAATTTCTATGTATGAGCATCTCAGGAATTTATTTATCCCACTATCATATGTAGAGTTGGGATCAGATATGGGAAAGAGGACGAAGATGAGAGACAATGATTTAAACTAGAGCAGAGCAGGTTTAGATTAGGCATTAGGAAGAGATTCTTCACCATGAGGATGGTGAGGCACTGGAGCAGGTTGTCCAGAGAGGTGGTGGAGGCCCTATCCCTGGAGACACTCAAGGCCAGATTTGATGAGGCTCTGTGAAATCTGATCTAGTGTGGGATGTCCCTTCTCACTGCAGAAGGGTTGAAGTAGATGGCCTTTGATGGTTCCTTCCAAAATCAGTGCATTCTGTGATTCTATGATTCTAAGTCAAGCACCTTCAAGTGGAATACAGGAGCAGCATGGCATTTCATGGGTTTGTCCCAGTTAATCTACTTTTGGAAAACTATATCTAAAATAATTGCATATACTATGGTCTATCATAAATGGGAGGATAGTTATTTAATCCCCAAAAGGCCAGTTTAAGGTGATGAAATTAATTGATCTGGCAAGAAGAAGGACTCTTTGGTGCTCTGGATTTCTGTGTCACAGGGTAAATCTCTGCCTTGTATTTCTTTACTGTAGAACTGTAAGAATGCCAGCATCTTGTTTACTTATCTTCAAATCTCATATGGATTTTCCTAACATGAATTGAAAAGTTAATTAATAGATACTTTCTTTTGATACACAAATTCATCCAAATTATTTGCTAGTCACTGCTGAGGGGCTGAAAGGCTTCAAAGCATAGTAGCCTAAGAAAAGCTCCTAACTGTGAGTTCAAAACTCTTTGTTGATATCCAGTGACAGAAAAGCAGTGCTGCCTGTTTATGTTCATATACAGACAGATTGGATTCTTGCAGCTGAACAAGCACTGTGTGGCTCCTACCCCTTGTTTAGAAGGCAGACCAGCTACTTTTTTTGTTGTCATTACTACATTAGCCTACAGGAGGTTTTGTTTTGTTGCTGTCCATTCTCCCAATGACTGTTTTCAAGTGGAGAGGGAGGCAAATCTGACAAAAAAGCAATAATTCATAGAGAAAATGACAGTAATAATGAAGTGCTGCTGTTGTGGAAAGATTTCTCCAGTAGAAATGTGCAGTCCAGCTTACTTGCTGGAAGTTCATTGACTACAGTGTGGATCCTCTAGACCTGACTTTGGCTCCATGCATTTTCTTAAGCATAAGGCAAATTTGCTAATTCAGAGCTCTCACTTGTTGGTAAAGTTGAACCAAATCCTAGCAATTCTTACATGAATCAAATCATAATTCAGCATGGTGAGTAAGACTATGAAAGTAATCATCCCTCTGTACTGGGTAGTGATGAGTCCTGTGTCCAGTTTTGGTACCATCACTACAAAAAAAAAGGGTCCAGAGAAGGATAATGGAGCTGATGAGGAATCTGGAGCACAGCTGAGGGAGCTGGGGTTGTTCAGCTGGGGTTGTTCAGCATGGAGAAAAGGAGGTTGAGGAGAGACCTCATTGCTCTCTAGAAGTACCTGGGAGGAGGTTGCAGACCACTTCTCATGAGGAATAGGTGATAGGAGTAGAGGAAACAAGGGTAGGACAAGTCTCCAGTTGCACCAGGGGAGTATATTAGGAAAAAATTTTGCCCTTTTACTATTTGTCAAGCAATNCTCCCTCGGCAGCCTGTTCCAGGACCTAACCACTCTCCTAGTAAAGAACTTCCCCCTAACATCCAACCTAAATCTTCCCTCCTTCAACTTGGATCCATTTCCCCTAGTCCTGCTATTTTCAGCCCTTTCAAAGAATTTACTCCCTTCCTGAGTGTAGGTTCCCTTCAGGTATTGAAAGGCTGCAATGAGGTCACCCCGCAGCCTTCTCTTCTCCAGGCTGAGCAATGAAATAGGCTGCCCAAGTAAGTGTTTGTGTCACCATCCCTGGAGGTACTAACAAGATTTTCAGATATAGAGCTTAGCAATATGACTTAGTAATGGGTTTTGTCAGAGTTGGGTTGGTGGTTGGACTTGATGATCTGAAATTTCCCCTCTAAACAGGGGGATCCTATGATAATAACACAGGAGCCAAGAGCTGCTCCATGAATGTGCTGCTGGATGAATTGCACCATGTATGGCAAGAGGCAGTGGCCTTCAAATAAAAAGTGTGCCTGTGAATTGCTTGTTTACATGAGCTGATCTGTTGGCAAAGTTACAGAGCACCTCCTGAACAAGGACTAAGGACTTGAAAGACTTGTCTTTGCCTGTCAGGTCATTCATCCTAAGGGAAGAAGCACAGGGCCATAATTCTTCCATGAAACCAAATAACAACCTTTTAATAAGCATCATTAAGTCTTTAGATTGAAATAAGAAGCTATCTACCCTTTCATCCCATATTGTATTGCCCAAATTCCTCCTTGCCATCCTCACTGTGGTTAGATGAAAGCCCCCTGTTTTCATATTGATCACTAAAAGCACTTTTCCCATGTACCAGTTCACTGCGTCTCTTCTAAATGCAGTTCATCTGATCTCTCTTCCTTTAGCTGCTGCTTATTCAGGGCTACAAAAACTGTAGTTTCAGGCAGGTCTTGGAACCAAATGATCATGTTTCTTACCTCATTCCAGTGGATAACATTGAGATCTTTGTTTAGGTGGGATTCAGAGGAAAAATAAAGCTGACTTTGCTCTGCCATGCATGCCCACACACGTGCACTCCCATATATATATATATGTGTGTGTGTATATATTTATACATCCTTCTTTCTCCACAAGGGTTACTTGAAGCCAGAACAGTAGACATCTGTGTGTGTTTGTGCCTATTTCTTTTCAGTAACACACTTACCAAATGCTGGAGGCCCAGAGAAGTGTAACTGCACTGAAATGTTACCCTGGCTATAACCTGAGCTCTTCAGAGCTGTGAATTGAATGGTTCTCAGAGCTGTTCTTCACCACTGGCAAAGAGAAAGTTTCACCTTGACAAGGGAACTACGCAATAAAGGCAACAAAGTTATGGGTTTATCAAGAACCTATTTGTAAACAGATCTTAGCTTGAGTTGCACTGTTTCCCTACAGTTGTTTGCATGTGGCTACAGCCCTTGTTTCCACTTGCAGGTTTTGTGTGTGGGGGATGTCATAGAAGTAGCACTCAGTGAAGTGCTTCCATGTCTGTTTTCCTTTTTTCTCTTTGATCTGTACCAGACCAGGACAAAAAAAAAATCTGTATTCTTACTCGAAGGCAAACCATCCACAATGATAAGAGCCAATTCCACACACCAGGTAGACTGGAAATTCAGCACAGCATTTTAGAGGACTATTCCTGGACTAAAATGAATTGATAAGCATAGGCCTACACAGCAGGTTGGATCCTCTAAACATACATTGGCATGAGCTGATCTGCATGCTGCAGAAAAACCCAAATAACAACTACAATTAAAAAAAAAATATGGAAAAATGGGTGGATTTCTAAAAAATAATTCAACATTTCCATTCTTACCAGTCTTAGTGCACAACCGATTTTGTTTACAGTAATGTTCCCCACTTTAACATTCCCCAGCTTCATTTTGCAGTGACTTGGTCAGCACTTTCTCTCCCATGTTCTTTCCTTGTGGGCAAGCAAATTTCTCTGTGTGTCTGATACCTTGTATTAGTTTGTCAGTAAATGAGAACATTAACTCCTGGCCAGCCTTCACCCTCCCTTCTCTTCCCACAAGATTTAATTGATCGGTTTCATCATACGCTGCTTAACCTTATGCAAGAACGTGAAATGGCATATGGTTTCCATCCCAGAAAGATAATTGACCCCAGGTGATTTCAGTCAAATGGGAAGAAAAAATAATATAGTGGGGTTGTTTTTGGAAGGGAGAAGAAAAGGAGGAAGGAGGGGAATGATTTCACCTCCGGTACTTTTTTGAACATTGTGCTCTAAAATCTCAAGTTTGATGAATGCACTCAATCCATTCTTTCTGGGAAGGCTGAAGTGGGTCTCAAGGTCTCCTGATCGTGAAATCGATGCCCTAGGGTATTAGTGTGCACAATGCTTCCTACATCAGCAAGACCAGTCACTTACTGAGCAAAGAGGAGCAAAGAGCTTTCTTATTCTTGCTGGCCTGATTGCAGAAGCACTGTCTCTCTGCGTCTAGAGAGATAATATTGTCCCTGGCTAACCTTGCCTCCTCTAGGAAAACTAAATCCACAGTAATCCAATGGACCTTCACTCTAAATTATTTTACTTGGGCTTCTCTTCCCCATTTTCAAGTTATAAGCTAGTTTTTATGTTTGTTCTCTTTACTTTATGCTTTTCTTTCTGTGACACTGCATCTGTGCAGGGCTGGCTGATGCATGATAGGAGAAGAGCTGTTACATTTGTACATCAAATCCTATATCCATAGCCTGCCCTACACAGTCAAAATATATCTGTAAGCTCCACATCTGATAAAGGTCATCTTCTGAAATGCAGAGGTGCAGAAGAATCTTCCTGAGTCTGAAGACAGATTAGCTGCAGTGATCTTTGCTACAGTTCATTTCTTTTGTAGAACGAGGAGGCTCAATGTATTTGGGAAGGGCTCACCATTGCTTGACAAGTCACATCTGAATGTTCCCATTGCAGCATGGGGAATTTAGAACAAGGGCATGGGCAGATGCTGGAAAAGTTCCAGGGGTGGAGGATTTAAGAAAATAAATTAACTGTGTGGCACAAAGGCCTGTATCCTTCTTCCTTTTCTCCTACCACCTTGAAGAAGGAAAAATGCAGGAAACAACGTTATTCTTTAACAAGTTCAGATGAGAGTTAGAACTCCCAAGTATGTCACTTGTCCTGTGCTGGTAGGATGGCATGAAATGCAATGTTGTCAAGTGGGACTGATCCAGGTCTGACAAGTCTAACATACAGACCTCAAAATAATGACCAGAGTAAGGAGGCTGAAGGCCATGAGCTCAGGGGTGTGGAGAGTTAAGACAGTGTAGAAGTAGCCTGAGAGGGTTTGAAGGGTGGTTTCAGGGAAGCTGGAGCTTTTCTTCATAGAGGAAAACAGAAAGACACAATGGCACAATGTGCTAGGTAGGAGCCAGAGAGGACATGAGAAGAAAGAAATATCCCTCCAAGGGCAGAGCTGTGGCACAAGACATCACCCAGAAAGAGCCTGGATCAGCCCAAGGTGTTTCAAGGAGGGGAGAAGCCGGGAAGGCAGAGAGATAACAGCAATCTTTATGCCTTCTTCACCAAACCCATCATCAAGGGCTTCATCTCATGTATTTATGCAGCATTGCACCATAAAGGGCTGTAACTCTCCTGCAAAATCATCCCTGGCACCAACCAATGCTGCTGTGATCTCAGGGACCTGTGCTCAAAGTAGACCTGCTGAGCAACACATCCTCTCTTTGAGCTCCCAGTTAATTTGATGTGCACTCTTACTGCTCCATCTTGTTCTCACAGCCTGCCCTGCTTTGAATCCTGGAAGGGAAAATATTGGAGAGATCTGTCCTCTTGCTATCAAAAAGTAACAGAGCTGAGGTTGTAGATGCTGTCCTACACCAGGCAGCTGCCCTTAGATCTCTTTGTAAGAGCATCCCAAACTCATTTGCTGGATTTACTTCTGGCTCGGAGAGAGAGCTCTTTTGAATCAGTGAATCCTGGCAAATGTGTCAAGCACCTGCCTTGCTGCTGGCTGAATGCTGAGCAGTGCTACAGTTGAGCTGTTGCACAGTGTCTTTCAGGCTCTGAAATCCTGTTGAGGCAGTTCTCCTGCAGCTCCATGGAATGCTCCTTTTGTCACCAACCATCTGCCAGTTCTTTTGGCTGCACAGGTATAGGGAATGTATGCCAGCCCTACATAGTGTCAGCACTGAAAATTCTCCAGGATTGTGTGTTGTGTGCAAATAAAATGCCTCCTTCCAAAAGTGGAGGAAATTTTCCAACATCCAGGAAAAAAAAAGGCATCAAAGCCCCCTGGGGAGCAAGAAAATAGCCTAGTAATTCTCTTTCTTGCCAATATCAAAATGTCAGATGATAAAGGGAAAGAGAAAATGTCATTTATGGTAAGATCAACAGATAATTTGTCAACAAGCTCTATGGAGAGGGACTGATGACATCAAACTCTGTATGTATCAAGTGCAGTCATAGTAGCAACACGTGGCCATCAGGTAGAAGTTGTGTGCTGGTGCAAAACTTCATTGACATCAACAAAATTTACCTGACCCAGTGGGTCCTTTAAGACCCCCCAAGAAATATTAAGAGTGTTCCCTTCAAGCTCTTCTTCCAATTAAATGGACAACATCCATTGGTTACCAACTGAAGTAAAAGTAGGTGAAAGCCACACCTTCACCAAGGTGACAAAGATGACACACAAAACCATTACTCCAAAGTGCCTGGAGTAGTATAAATGATGTTAGCATAGAAGTTGTACCCAGTAGGGTCAGGTAGTTCCCATTTAAAAGACAACTTCAATCAACTGCAGGAAAAATATGCAGATAAAATAAGAAGCAATAAACACAGATGCCTTTTTTCACATGCCCAGGTGGTAAATATACAATAAAATTGTTATCAAAATCTCTCACCTGAGGCCTTGCCATGCTGAGGTAGGTGACAAAAGTGAGCAGTTATGAATATTTTTTCTTTTATGTCAGTACACAAAAAGAAATCTGGGAATCTGCTTTTGTGGTTTAATTTTATGGACTCAAAACCACAGAATATCACGGAGTCTGAAAGGGAG
>VZTY01025026.1:38241-91894 GCA_013400935.1 Turnix velox | reverse complement strand
CAGGATTTGGTTGGTCATCTAGTCACAGAACCGTAGCAAGATTTGGGTTGGAAGAACTCTTAAAGATCATATTGTTCCAACTCCCCTGCCATAAGCAGGGACATCGCTCATTAGACCAGGTCACTCAAAGCCCCATCCAACACATCCTTGAATACTTCCAGGGATGGGACATCCACAACTCCTCTGGGCATCTTCTGCCTTTTCCATCTCTATTCTGCAATCTCATTTTCACCCATCTACTGCTTGCTCTTCTGGTGTCTCACCTCAACCTCATAGCTCTCACATCAACTTCTCACCTTAACCTTTAGCTCCTCCTGGCTGAGGATCATGCCTCACACTGGCGAGTGACCCCAATTCTAGCTTTGATATTTGGCTACTGACCTACAGGGATGGGGCATGCACAACCTCCCTGGGTTTCAGAGAGGACAGGATTTCACCACCCTCATCATAAAACATTTTTTTCCTTAAATCTAATTTAAATTTACCATCCTTCAGTTTAAACCCCAAAGCAGGGTCAGCTCCAATAGCTCAAGGTTATGTCCAATCAGATTCCACAACCTTTCTCAGCAGCCTGTTCTGATGCTCTCCAGTACAGAAGCTTTGCAGGACTCAAATATTCCTTCTTTGCTGTTGATTCCCTGTTACAGGGTATGTGTACTTTTAGAATAATGATCTTTATTCAGTAGACCAAAAATCTGTCTTTACAAGGCTTGGCAATCTGTTTGGGCCTTAATGAGTGAAGTATCCATAAATAATTGAGCTTTCTCAGCTGAAGCAGGGTGACCCTTGGCCCCAGTATTATTCATCTGATTTAATAAAGGATGTTCTTGTGGTACATTCAGGATCAAGAAGAGTTTTGTTAATGCTGGAGGACGTTACTGATATTGCAGCCAATTAATGGACCTGCTCCTGCTAATGATAAATGGGTCTGTCATCAGTTCATCTGGCATTGTGCCTCTAGCCTTACATAATCGTTTGTAGATATACCCAAGGGTTTTGATAGTTAACATTTCAGCTTTTTCAGGTCATCAGAATTCTGTAAGAAGCATAGAATTGGTAAATAGTAGTCCACAGCAGAAAACTGGAGGTGAAAGAAAATAAAGAAGTATTCTGGTGATTATGAGGTCTACAAGATGGGCTAAAACCTGTCTGAGGAAGAATCTTTTTGATTCTGTTTCAACCTAAGCTTGGGGAGATGAGAAAAGAAAAGTGCATCCAAGGAACTCTGGTGGACCCAGGCTGGTTCAGCCTTCATGAGTTAATAGTTCATCTGAAACATGTTTTCAGTGGTTCTGAGATTGCAGGAAGTGGTCTGAGGCCAAGAGGGAATAATGACTCAAGGAGACACAATTTCTAGGGAGGAACTGAGGTCCTGCCATTTGGCTTTGGAGGAAACACAAGCCACAGACTGCAATTCCCCACACTTTAAAGGTTAGCAGAAAAGATGGTGGCTGGAGGGGAGAAATCTGAGGAGGGAGGCAGAAAATACGAAGTGATCTCTGTGTGTCTTTGTGCATGCCATTTTGTGGCACAAAAGCAATGCTTCTTGTCCTTTAGCCAGGAATCTAGGCTGAAAATCACTTTTGCAGAGTCCTTGAAAGAAGCATGGCAGTTCTCCCATTCAGAGCTTTTCAGTAATTTTATGTTAATCCAACAGATTTTGAATCCTTTTAATGATTACCATCCTCAGACAATGGAGATGCAGATGAAGGAAGTAGGCAGAGGTGGTGGATGGATGCCTCTACTCTGCTTGACATTCCATCATATGAGAAGAAAGTGATGCCATGTCTGGCTTGCACCACTCTCACTACTTTTGATTATTTTTTTTATCAATACATTCACATCTGGGAATCATGGACCAGCTGTTCACAAAGACCAAAGTACACCATTACAAATCAATCCCACCGAATCGGCAGAGGCACAAAAGTTAGCTCCAGCCTAAATTTAATCAACAAATCTCACTGGAGTCAGTAAAAAGAGGCACCTCTGGAGGGCAATTTGGAGCAGGAATTTGAGTGCAAGGGCAGTATTAACCTTTATGACTGTTCTCCCTTTGCCAAGAGTCAATAGGATCAATTCGGAGCTGAGAACTGAAGACTTACCCTGGCTAAGGAGCAGTCCCAGTCTCAATAAAGCTACCACAGTGTGCTCTCTGTGTCACAGAACTGCCATATGTCTCCACTTATGGGGATTGGGCATGGGGGTCATGGAGGGAATTGCTTTCCTCGGCAGGTTAATGTAACAAAAAACGAGCAGCTCTGCAGCCCTTAATCTCCCTAAAGCCCATAGTCTCAACCCTCCCATGCTTTACTCGGTGCTATGCTTCGTTATGGAGTCTTTAAACACCTAAGCTAAAGAAAGAGAAAGTTATTTTAAAAGAAAACACTTTGACTCCTTTAGTTAGTTTTTTTTTTTTTTTAGAAGTAAGGCTCCTCTTGAGTTGAACTTATTAGATTTTTGTAATTTTGTTTATATAGTATTATGAAGTCCAAGTGTAATGGAGGTGACACTCAAAATTAATACCCAACTCTGAAATATTGAATAATTCAAGTTAAATTAAAGTATTTAGAATTGTACATTTTAAACATTTCAGTATTTTTGTTCTTTCAATTGTTCTTCCAAATTTGGAGCTCCTATTTCCAACTTAGCAACAAGATCTGAAGGCTCCTCTTACTTTTGGTAATATTCTTACTTAATCACAGTAACCAGGAGCTATAACTTTGAGAATGTAAATGAATGCTTGGAGTATGTAAAAATACTTTCACTTAATATCTGTAGGCTTGGGGGATTTTTTTTTGTTGTTTTATTTTAATTTTTTATTTTAATTGTGCCTAGAATATAATGCTCATTGTAAACAAAACATTTATTTAACAAGCAGATTTTAGCTCAGAGATTTGAAGCAATCTAGTGAGCTCATACACATACTGTGTATATCCACACATTTACTCATAGAAGTCTGTCAGGACTCACCAGGTACTTTTGCATAATTTCCACTTTTCTTTGTATTATGATTTTTCTTCTCCACATTGAATTAATATTCTAAATAGATCTATGGAGCTGTTGGTAGAGAGAACATACACCATTTCAGTTCCTTCACTGCTGTAAATCAGCATAGAGCCATTTACATCAGCAAAGCTACTATTTACCCCAGCTGAACATCTCCTCCTTCAGTTCTAATATTAACCCAGTTAAAAATAGGAGATTTATATTTAAACTTCTGCTTCCTGAAGTGACAATAGGTGAGCCAACTTGTAACATGATCAACATTTACAGCATTAT
The DNA here is from genome assembly GCA_013400935.1 of Turnix velox. Taxonomy (NCBI): domain Eukaryota; kingdom Metazoa; phylum Chordata; class Aves; order Charadriiformes; family Turnicidae; genus Turnix; species Turnix velox. The sequence goes on along the minus strand of VZTY01025026.1, from coordinate 88,615 downwards.
CTCTACTGGAGTCCATTTATGTCAGCTCCTAATAATGAAAACATAATGGTTCCTGTTTTAATTTTTTATCCAAAATTAATTAATTCTTAGAAAAAAGCCCCAATACAGCATCAAAGCTGCACGAGCAGCATTCACCATGGGAGTGCTGGCATCCTTGTATGCAACCCATTCCCTGAAGCAGCACTTCTGGGGAGGGATAGTGTGTTGGCATTACATATGGGGAGTAGCACTAATGAGGTGGGGGAAGCTCAGAGTCAAGAGTCTAACTTGTGATTTAGTGCATTTTTTAGTTTTACAATAAACATACAGTCATTTGAGAAGCCCAGATCCATTTGAGATCCATTTAAGAGACTGGCAGAGAAGATGCAGGATCTGCAGGAACAACATGATTTTCTGAGGTGGCAGCTGAAGGGCAATCAGAATAACTAGGGCATCCCTCATGGCACTGAGCAGTTCTGTGTGGACAGCTGAGCTGGGTTGTGTCTTACATCTGCAGTCACAATTTTTCAAGTTATTTTTTGATAGGACTGGAGGGGATGATAAATGTGACCTATCAGAAGCTGTTGGCCTTTAGCAAGATCATACAGTGGCTCATTTTCACTGCTGTGTCACATATTACACCTGTGAGTGTTGTCACTACACTTAGCAGCATCACCTGAACATGCTTCACAGTAAATTTAAGTGCTTACAGGATCAAATTTTTGTCAGGTCCCTATTAAATATTGAGCTGCTTCAAAAAATGCTCATGTTATGACCAAATAAGATTTAAAGTGTCTGAACAATATGGATCATGGGACTGAGACAATAAGTTTTTGATGCATGATATTGATATATGTTGAAATAATTGGGCTTATCCATGTTTAAGATGAGGTTTTTCTATTTTTTTTTTTTAAATACCAATTTAAGTCTCTACAAATTACCTTTAGTGCTATCTTAAAATAAGCAAAAATGCTTTATTGCCAGCATAAAGTATGAAGTTTAGAGAAAAAAAGCAACTGTTTATAGGAGGATTGTCCTATGGAAAGCATATTTTTTCTCTTTCTCCAGATATTAATATGTGTGCATAGCTACTCAGGTCTGAGTGGATTTCATTCCACTCTGCTTGAAGCACCTCATATTGGGCCTACAGTTGCTTACTACCCATCCTTTGAGACTACATCTAAACTGTGAAGCCATTCAGAGATGGTGACAAGTCATTTTTATCTTTGGTATGAAGGGGGCTGGAAGATGCCATAATTCTGTTCTAGTTGCCCAGGTTTTCTTCCTGTGGAATTCAGAGCACAGGAAGGCAGCTTGGGCATGGTTGTCTCTGTAGACATAAAAGAAGATATCCATTTCTTCATATCAATATAGACATAAAGACAGATACCACTTGATGTCTGATGAGAAGGTAGCCTGGGGAGAGCATGCTTCTGATGTAGGTAGTTAAGCACTCATGGAGAGGAGGAATCTGGGTCTTTGAACTCGAGGAGGATCTTGGCAGCTGTCTTGCAAACAGTCTTTAGAAATTTATGCCTGTCTTTTCTGACATCCAACTCTTGGCTCATTTTCTGTAGTGAGAATGGCTGGACCCTGGCAGCAGCACACGGATTTTTGTGGGTGGTGAACACGAAAAGGGGGTTGAGAAGAGACCACCCGAGTTATTCTGACACATGACTTGAGTGCTTCCTGCTCTTAGACAAATGAGGACTTGAAACATGTAAGTACACTTTCATTGTTCTTTTCTAGATTTATTTGTAAAAATAAGATGAAGAAATAAAACTCTTAATTTATCCCGGGGATGGGATTTATACATTTATCATTTTCTTTTGATGTTACTTTGTACTTAAGTGCAGTTGATAAATCAAGCTATTTCCTGTGATATTTTAAAGCATCATTATTTGTCTCTTGAATCCATCCTTCTCTTTCTTTAAAGAAATGAAAAGAGCAGAACCCATGAAATTATATTTAGACTGTCATTTTAGATTTTTTGTCTAATAAATAGTGATCACTTGGAAAATCCATTTTTTTCTGTATTGTTAACAAGAGATTTAACCAAAGTGATTGAATCAAGATGAGAAATGATCCTGGGCTCCTAAAGCTTGAATAAATGACATTTCCAATGTTAATGTGCTTTGCTGGAACTTCATTTGAAGTGTAAGAAATACCCTAAATATAATTTCATGTCAGCTTGTATGCTACTTAGCATAATTTATTCTTGTCTACAGAGCTTCCATTCTCTGTATTTCACCAATGTTTCCAACTTATCAAATACTCAACACTCACCTTTTTAGTCTTTATGGAGTAAAGTACAAGCAAAGATAACACTTTTTTTTCCCCCTTGAAAATATGTTGATTTACAAATCGACAATTTTATCTTGACTTCCACCAAAATGCTTTCTGAATGAGCGTAAACATCACTGATTTTACCATGTCATGGGGATCTACTTCTGACTCATCTAATGATACTATGCAAGATGCCTTTTGGAACTGCATTCTCCCTCATAAAACGTTATTTGTGTTTAACAAATAATAAATAGAACCTGTCAACTACAGAATATCCTGTACCTCAGTTTTCCAAATGAGTGCACATCCCAATAGATTTCAAAAAGGTTGTAAAAATCTGAAATCTTCTTGAAGTGCTACATATGCCTAGGCTTTAACTAGCCATTGATAAAGACTTGTAAATATAGTAAAGTTTATTTTTACAGCTTCAAGTCAGGAACTCCTTGCTTCAAAGTATAGAAACAAATCAACATGACCTATAATGCCCTGACTCATAAGGATGAGGCTTGGTCCTATGGTACTTCTCAGTTTGAATTCCAGCAAAGGACAATGTCCTTATTCAGATAAGGTTCAAAATACAACTTTATGTTTCAAGGATGTGCTGATTTTCCATTGGTTTTAAATAATAAGTACTTTCTTGTTTTCTTCCCCCAGTCCAGGTTGTAATTATACATTTCAAATTATAGTGTTTATATAGCAATAAGACTAGGCTGGATTCTTTTAGCTTTGGGCAAGTTCTTGAAAACACACATTGTTACTGTGACAGGCAGATTGTTTGTGATATGTCTTTATTAAAATAAATGTGTTTTAAGGAATGTTTAGATTTCTGACTCGAGCTGACTGATTTGATAGAGATTGGTATAGCAATAACGTTGTTCTGTGAAGCCTCTTTTCTTTTTATTTTGGGGATTCCTGGAGATATTTCAATAAAAGAAGCTTTAGGCTAGGCATCTCCACTGTGTTACAGGGAGAAAACAAGGTTTTTTTCTGAACAAATGAAAAGCATGGTGAGGCAATAGCAGAGGACTTGAATTTCTTTTCAGCAAATAAAAAAGAAATAAAAAGCTTCTGTGTGGTAAGTTGGAGCAGTTGGACATTTTCTTAGACATGCAGCTATGCAAAGGACATTAACAACACCACAAAATATTTGAATCTATCCAGATAGTAGCTTTCATATAATAATTTTCTCATCAGCTATTAAAATATCTCACTTCTGGAAGGAAAAAGTCCTCTTAAGTGTCAGGACTTTTTTAAAAAAAGAGGAACAAAAACTCAGTTGTCACAAACTGTACTTTTTAAGAGACTTACCAGCCTAACCTAGACTTTTTTTGACAGCTATGGAAACCAGCCAAGATTATATTAAAAACTGATACTGTGCTGGGTGTAACCATTCCCTGCCAGATGTATTGCATGTACCCTGCTGTGTATATGGATATTTATGGATATGTCTATACAATGTACCCAGTGAAGGTAACAAAAAAAAATTATATGAAAAGGTGGGATAATATCTAGTTGTCCCTTGCTAAAAAATAGAGTGTTTATATATTGTCTCAGCAAATGAAAGTGAAGGATGTGAATGAAGAGTTATTCTCATGGTGATTCAGTAGTTCAAGGACATTAATCAGTACAACATATCTGATGGAAAAAAGTGGATATGGGATCCATACATCTTTGTTCCCCAGGGTTATTATCCTATTGTAAATCACACCCACTGCTACTTATATGGGGAACCCTGAGAGCTGAGGGGTATTTGAGTTACCTGCACCATGCATCTCCCCATATGTGACCAGGACAAGGATTTACATTTGACATAAGGATTGGTTTAAAACCTTGCAGAAGTGCACAAAAGTCATAAGGAGATCTTATCAGCATGTCTGGCCAGCTTTGAGTTCCTGTAGAAATGTTGCTACACAAGGATCTCCTCTGAGGTACTCAGATATCAGTGTGATTAGCCTTGGAGACAGACCTCTGTATTGGAGATGCAAGGTCAGTGCTCTTGGGACAATAGAAGGTATAAAGATTCAATAATAATATCTTATTATTCTATCAAATGATGTCTGCAGAACACTTTGAAATCATTATGTGAAGGACAAAGGATGCTATATATATAGAAGGGTAGAGTCTGACATTTCTACAGTGCATTTACTTAACAGGATTCCATGCAAGCCTGGCCTTTGGAGGAGAAATAATCTTTGGTTGCACACTGAGCATGTTGAGTTCCCATAATAAGCACTCAGGGAACCCCTGTAAGGCATCTACTGACCCAAGGCTATTGTTTTGCTGGTACTGTGTCCTCCAAGACCCCAAGGTTGAAAGATCTGTAAAAGCAAAATCTGGTTTGCTTATTATAAGTAGGGGGTTGATGGAGGCAACAGCAGCGGTAAATGGTCATTTTTCAAGCTGTTGGAAGTCCTGATGTAGCCAAGAAGACAGAATATGTCTAGGGAGGAATATTTTTCTCCAAGCCAATAGAAGTGCTGTTCAAGGGAAGTGTTGTGGTCCCTTTTGTTAAGAAGTGGTCAAATGAGCACTAGTTTGCACATTTTTTCTTGTTTCTTACTAAGAAATTGACATTTTATTCTTCTGTTCACAGTGCTTCTCAGTGCCCAGGCTGCAAAATTAATGCCTAACAAAATGGAGCCACTTTCTGCTCCATGCCAGGCCCTTTCTCTATTGTTATGAAAATGGGACACAGGAGATGATCAGAAATTATCATCCAACCATTCCCTTAGTTCACACATTGTATCCCACATGGTTTGTTCTATCAATGATCACATTTCAGCTTTGGACCCTGTTCTGCAGCAGAAAATTAAGGGCAATGTCACAGCCCAGTGAGGAGACCACAGGGTTGAAATGCAGTAATGTAATCTTGCATCTCCTCTGGGTTTACAAGAGTTCAACAGATTGTATCAGTCTATCTATCTTGCTCGTTTATGCAATTAAATTAATGAGATTGACTGATACTCATAAAGGGCATTGAGATAAATATAACAAAAATACGCCTTAGTAGCTGCTTGTTTTGATAATCTTTTCCTCCTTAATGATACACTCTTTCCAGAAAATGGGCCCAGGGTGGGAATAGGAGATATATTCAGACTTTTGCAGCCTCAACTATGTAAAATGATTTCCAGCACTCTGTCCTTTAGTTGAAAATATTAAAGTACACTATCTGTTTCATTAGACATCGATCATTTCTATACTGCATGGTTGACGTTGCTGTGTGATAATTTATCAGAAGCATTTGGGAAAGGTATAGAATGTCACAAAACTGGCAAAGAAAACTGATTCTGTCTTTAGAGGTGGGAGAAGAAAAACCATATTCGCTGATGTGCACAGTAACTCTTCTCCTCAGGTATAAATCTGTCAGGATAACAACATTATGTGGATTGAGGCATAGAGCTCTTCTGGAAATCCAAAGTATCTTTAGAAATTGAGTGTTTTTCATTGGAATTAATGGCCACTGTGGAAGCTTCAGGTGTGAAGTCAGTATGGCCAGTCTATGAGAGAATGAACTGCATAACAATTGCAGAGTAGTTAAAATATAAAAACTGTCAAATAAAATTTCCACATGAAGGTGAACAGATGTTTGAACAGGGAAGCTGGGTAATCTCCATCCTGGGTGACTTTCAAATAGTGTCAAAATAGTGAATTCTTGAACCACCTAATCTAACTGACCTTCTTTAGAGATGGAGGCTTGATTACAGATCTTTATATGTCCTGGTCAAACTTGAATTATTTTGTGAGACCAGGAAGAGAGGCTATCAAAGAAGAAAGTTCAGGGAAAAATCTGAAAGTGCATTTTTGTGATTATCCAAAGGCATCTCTGTATCTACAGATGTCTTAGTGGGACAGGGTGTTCTTCTGTTTATTTGCTTCTCAGAGGGAAGGGTAAGTCGACCTTCTCTGACAGGTCTTGGAAACAGGGTGAGGAGAGGTTGGCTCAATTTGTTAACACCCACACTTAGCTTCTGCTAAACATTAGCTGAAGTTTCGTTTCTTCATGTCATCACTTTTATAGGGGGGATTTAGCACTGCCTAAATATTCTGTCCTAGATATCTCCATGCAAAGAAGTGGGATGAGATTCCTGGCTTTTCCATCCTTGTTAGTTCCCACTGTGTGTAATGACATCAGAGTTGCTATATGTGAACACTTAAGTAAACTCTTATCAGCCACTTCAGAATGTCCCTGCTAAGGAGGAGATTAATCCTTCTGGGTTTTTGGCTCAGGTTGCTCATAATAGTGATATGAAGGATGCCATAGCCAAATCAACTCTGCCAGAGGGGTCATGATAGGGATTGAGTGGTTTCTCGTGTTTTTTAATTTAATACTCAAAGTACCCTCTGATTACTTTCAACCCAAAGCTCCACTGCCAGCCAACAGATAGGTTGTGTGGGCAGTGTTGACAAAAATGCTGAGATTCTTCCACCATCCATTTCCTCCTTTCTCATTTCCACTCAGTCCCATTACTTTGTCCTTGTTTGTTTCTCCTACCTGTGATGTGAGGGAGTGAAACCAAGATTTTTGCTTGTCTCCTGGTTTCTGTATGACAAGATGACTGTATGACTGTAGGTAAGAAATGATCAGAAAGAATCATAGAATAGTTCGGGTTGGAAGGAATCTTAAAGATCATCGAGTTCCAACCCCCCTGCCATAGGCAGGGACACCTCCCACTACATCAGGCTGCTCAGTGCCTTGTCCAGCCTGGTCTTGAACACCTCCAGAGAGGGGTCATCCACAACCTCTCTTGGCAATCTTTTCCAGTGTTTCACCACCCTCACTGTAAAGAATTTCTTTCTTATGTCAAGTCTAAATCTACCCCCTTCCCATTTACATCCATTGCTTCTGGTCCTCCCATCTTATTAAAAAGTCCTTCCCCTGCCTTTCTGTAGGACCCCCTCAGGTACTGATAAGTTACTATGAGGTCCCCCCTGAGCCTTCTCTTCTCCAGGCTGAACAACCCCAACTCCTTCAGCCTGTCTTCATAGGGCAGTTGCTCCAGCCCTTTGACCATCTTCGTGGCCCTCCTCTGGACCTGCTCCAATAGCTCAATGTCCTTCTTGTGTTGAGGGCTCCAGAACTGGAAAGAAATCCCATCTCTGCTTGGATTTGTGAAGGTGGCTTTATAGTGTCCATTCTATCTATTCTGTCCTCATAGGCAACTCTGTATTGAACCAGAATAGCAGATTTTGCTGAAGTTGTATCTATATAGATAGACCGGCCTTCTCTTGGCCATTGTTCTGATAGGAGTCACACATTGTGTTATTCTTTCTAGATCTGCCATTTTTTGTGACTTCAACTACTATTGGTTCTATGAGATGCTCCTTGAAAAATTTTCTTCTTCCTTTCCAAATCCATGCCCACTGCATGAGTCTCAGGTCACCACGTTTCAGTAAAACTTTCACAAACTTGGGGTGAAAGGTGTTTGTGCCAAGGGAATTGTCTGAGCCACAATCTTCTGCTGTGCCAACTGTCACTGCACTTTGGTGGCCTTCAGCTGATAGCAATGAATTGAAGTTTCATGTAGTTAGAAATAGTTAAGGAAGTTTCCACGGTGAAAGAGCTCACTGTGAAGCTTGCAAAATAGATTTTTAAGTAGGTTTTTTGGAGTGCTCTTTTTCCCCACCTGTGTGGCCTAGATAGCACAATCCTCAGTGTATCAGCAGATAAAGCAATTATGTATTTTAAGCTGGCTCTTAAAAATGCACCCAGCCTTTTAAAAATACCTTTACTCTTTGCATATAATAAGGATGCAAGACCTTTCCACTCGCCTCTTATCTTCCTGCTGCAGATAGGGCAAGAGGGAAGGAGGCCTCTTGCTACCAGAAGGTGAACTCTGAATTTGGGATGAGATCTTCAGGACAGAAATGGTTAATTCCTCTGAATGCCTTCTTTTCAGTAGCGTTGGCTTTTGAAAACAGAATTTAATGAAATCCAGTGTACCTCTTCATAAAATATTTGAAGGAAGTCTTGTTCAATAGCACTTGTCAATCAATCTTTTGCTATTGTTACATTTTTTTTCCTTCTTCCCCTCCTCCCCCCCTTTTTTTTAATTGGCATCTATCTGGAAGGACACAAACAAATCCCAAGCTGGTATCTTAAATAGGATATTGTGGAACTGTTTTCTTTAAATCCTTGAATTTGTCTGCTGATAAAGATAAATAAATTACAAAGTCTATATTAATAGGTGCAAAGGGCAAAACCATGAGAAAAGCTTCAAAAAGCATATTAAAAAAAATCCTTATCTTGAGATGATGCTTTTTGAAATTGTATTTATCCTATTGCTAATAAGTTGTCAAAATATATGCAAGAGTCTGCAAATTCTAATTTTTAATCAGACAATTAATTTGCCTTTTGTCTACAATAAGCCAAACTCAAAATAAACAGATATTTAACCTTTGAACATTTGATGGTGTTCCCTTCCTGCTAAATTCGAGAAGTTTCCAAGGATTTATTAGAAATGTTTTAGTTATATGCTTTTTATTTTTATAAAATCAGGCTTATAACGTATATAAAAGTCTAGCAGCATTCCCTAATGACTTTTCCATTCATTTCTGTTTTGATATGCTGTGAAATACTGAGCTATTTCACATTTGTTGGTGTTCCTGTGAACAGGGGTTCTGCATTTATGGTTTAATTACCTGAGACTTCTACTTCATCATACTCAGTGGCATCAAGTACATCAAGCAGGCTGTTGTACAATAGATGAAGTTATGTGTGTGTCCAAAAAGATTGTTGAGAATATTATCTAGCAAAGTAATTATTATGCCCAAGAAAATAACTTTCTTACCAGCCTGTGCAATGGTATCTTTTATGATTTCATTTTCGATCAATGGTCATGGGAGAGAGAAGGATTCATTTTAAATTCAAGCATTGCAGCCTGCTGGATTAATAAACCATATTTATTAAATAATAATAACTCCCTGAATGTGTTTGTCTGGGTTTGGTTTGGTTTTTTGACTCGGGAGATTGAACAGTGATATGGAACAGGTGTCTTTCTTCAGGATCTGCCTGGAGACATGTGTCGCACTGTTTGCTGTGATATTGATATACAGGGAGCCAGACTGAAGGAAGAGGTGGGCACAAAAAAAGCCTGGTTCTTTTCTCACTGCAATGTGAAGATGCATATCATTGCATGGATAGAGATATTGCTGAAAGTCATAGAATTGCCATAGAATTGGAATGGACCTTTTAGATCAATGCATCCAACCATCAGCAGCTCTTAGATTCATGTTTTCTCTTCGCTGATGAGTTGAGGTGTGATTGAGTACAAAGTCTCTGGAAGGTGTTTAGAATGTTTTTAAATTCACAAAAAAGTGCATAAAAATCAAGAACACAAAAAAAAAAGCTTTATAAATCGTTTGTTTTAAGCAGGGATGAATAATGAAGCATCCTCAGGCTATGGTTTGCTCAAGAGGGTCAATAAGTTAGAAATTTCTGCAGGAAAATACCTGCAGAAAAATATCTGCTAAATCAAAAATAGTGAGAAATTATTTAGAAAACTAAATTTTGTTCCAATGAAAACTGGAATGTTTTTTCTTCTACCATTTGCTTGCATGTTCAACTTCTTGAAACCATGATGCAGTGGAGATGAGTGGCCCTAAAAATTCTGCAGATTTTTAGAATTTGCTGAAAAATAGATGGACTATTCCGTTCTGTTCTGAGCAGGGAAACTTCTCAGTGTGACCAAGATTAGTCCATCTTGACTGAAGCCTTCTTTGCAATTCAAAGATGCTTGTGTCGTACCACTGAAGATGACAACACACAACTCTTTCTAGTGGGAATAATTAGCTAGCAGCATAAATATGCTTTATGACACTGCCTTATGACATTGTTCCAAAGGGAATAAGATGTAGTAATGTGACAATTTTAAATGGGTTTCATAGAATCATAGAGATGGAAGGGACCTTCAAAGGTCATATAGTCCAACCTCCCTGCAGTGAGGAGAGGCATCCTGTACTAGATCAGGTTGCTCAGAGTCTTATCCAGCCTGGCCTTGAATGCCTCCAGAGATTCCTCTAACACCTCTTTGAGCAACCTGTGCCATTGTCTCATGACTCTTGGGAAGAACTTCCTCCTAATATCTGGTCTAAGCCTGCTTTTCTGTAGTTCAAAAACATTACCTCTTATCCTATCCCTCCATGCTCTGACAAACATTCCCTCCCCAGACCCCCTTCAGGTACTGGTAGGCTTCTATGAGATCCTCCCAAAGCCTTTTCTTCTACAGGCTGTACAGCCTCAACTCTTTAACTGGAAACTGGGGATAACTTCAAAAGTGGCCCAAGTATACAGGTAAAGACAAATATACAAGTATACAGGCACAGAAACATGGCCTTGGATTGTAGAAGCCTGAAACCCTGGTTCTGCATAATGCAGGAAAGTAATGATGGGAAATCCACAACCTTATCATCTCACCAGGGAGCTTCAGTACTGCATCCATTTTATAATAATTTAAAACCACAGCTGTCTAATTGTTTTAGGGGAGGAAAAAAAAAGTGCTGGGTCTTTCAGGATGAATATTTGGAACAGCACTGTCTCTGGAGGTCTCCTTGCAGGCTCCCCAAGAGACTAAGATGCTTTTAGCAAGGCAACACATCTTTTGCCATAGTTACATTTCTTTTCTGCTGTTGTTAAGGAAAGCACTACTTTGTCTAAAGGACAAGGTAACCTTGGGATTTGATTGGTTGTAAACCATCACAAATCTGAATCTGAATTAGTATTTAATTGCATCAAACCACTGCCTGGCAAGGCCTATCAGCAGGTTTGTTTTTATTTGTTTTTATTTCATCAGGCTTCATACATTAGTAGTGCTGAAAGGCAAGGTACAAAGTAAAAAGCACCACATCTCCACCACTGCTGGTCTCCTGAAAATGAAGAAGACAGACCTGAGAGAGCTAAATGTATTAAATAAGATTAAAATACACATGTGAGCAGGAGGAACAGTGCAGAAAGAGGACAAGGAGAGACATTTCATCAGAACAAACTAGGTGCTGGGAATCCTTGGCTGAAAGAGCCAAAGCAAAAGAGCAGCTGAAGTTTGTCCCACATTCTGCAGCTGTTTTTTAATTAATAAACATGCAGATTATGCCAAAATAAAGCAATGGAGCTCCTCCTCTCACCTTTTGTGTTACAGAATCTTGTTGGTTAAGTCTAGCAATTCACATCACTATTTTTTTCTCTCAGCCAATGCCTAATCACTGTTCTCTGGAGCCAAAGTTGCCCACAGCCTTTCCTTTAGGAAGGTGTGGAACCAGTACCATAGTGGTGGAAACTCACCCCTGAGGAAATATTATTAATGCTGTGGGAGAGGGATGATGGCTGACTTCCAGAAGCACACACATGCAGGTGGGGCACTCTTGCTTTCTATTACTGCCTCTTCATTCTCAAATAGCCCTGGGTGAGCTGACAATGTACAGTCACAGCCCACAGCCACCCCCAGCATCCTGGGCTGCATCCCCAGCAGTGTGGGCAGCAGGACAAGGGAAGATGGATTCTAACCCCTCTGATCCACTCTGGGGAGAACTCCTGCAGTGCTGCCTCCAGCTCTGGAGCCCCCAACCTAAGAATCATAGAATAGCTTGGGTTGGAAGGGACTTTAAAGATCATCAAGTTCCAACCCCCCTGTCATAGGCAGGGACAAAGAAGGACATAATTGTCTTGGAACAAGTCTAGAGAAGGGCACACAGACGATCTGAGTAGTGGTGCACATCTGCTGTGAGACCAGGCTGAGACAGTTGGAGTGGTTCAGCCTGGAAAAAAGGCTTCAGGGAAAACTTACTGTGGACTTCAGTACCTATATTGGGCCTATAGAAAAGCTGAGTACAAACTCTCTTTAGTGGGTTTCAACAGGACAAAGGCTAGTGACTTTAGACAAAAAGAGGATAGATTCCAAAGAGATTTAACGAAGAAATGTTTTACAAAGAGGGTGGTGAGACAGTGAGACACTTTCCCGAATTTCCCAGAGAGGAGTTAGATGCCTCATCTCTGAAAACATTCATGGTCAGATTGGACAAAGCTCTGAGCAACCTGATCTAGTTGAAGATTTTCCTGTTCGTACCAGGCTTGGACTAGATGACCTTTAAAAGTCCTTTCCAAATCGAACTATCATGTGGTTCTGTAAGTAGGAGCTGTTTTATTGATCTTCTCCAACTTTCTGGTTTCCATGTACACTAATTTGAGCAACAGGTCAGCACAAGAAGACAGTACTGACAAATCAGATGTTGTTCCATCACTGAGCCGAACTAAGCCAGCTTTCACTTGATCTCATTATTTCAATCATGCCTTCATTTCACACTAATAATTCAGTTCTCGAAGGTAGACTGACCTGGACAATCATGAAAATTAGGGTGGTTTGGATTGTTATTTGACTTCAAGAGCTGTTTGATGGGACAGACTTAAACCCTGTAACTAAGCAACGTTGAACTCATGAACTAAACCCTAGCATCCTAGATTGCTCTCATTTTGAATTTCAGTGGAAAAGCTTAAGTACAATTGGATTTGCTTCAGTGTTTCAGATCTTCTATGAATTCTGTCCAGAATTTCTTAAAATTTTGTCTTAGTTTAGGGTTTTATTTCCTTTATTCTTATGAAACATCTATCCTAGAACATGATCATTAAAGAATTTTGAATCAGTGTGTTTCAGGCCACAAGTCATATCTCTGCAAGAGCACTCCACTTTTCCTGCATATGTAAACCCCTTGGTGATAAAATGAGTACCAAGATTTTTTCTGGATGGACTGTAGAGAAGGAATTTAGCTTTGAAAAGTTAAAGAAAATTAAACTTCCAGCTCTGGGAAGAATGCCAGTCTTAAGTATTAATAATAATTACATTGTTTTTAATTCACTTATAATTACATTAGTTGATTTTTCTTTCTTATTGCTGTTAATTAACAAATGTTTAATTGATTTAGCAATTCACTAATGTTCTTGATGACAAAATATTTAAAAGGACATGCAGTGAAGAGAATGGCTGTGAAGGTTTACAAAGGTTTTTAGTCACATTGTAGTTACTGAATGCTAATCAGCTGTTATGATCTACAAAACCTCCTTGTTTTCAGAGATGCTATGTCTTGAAAAATACCCAAAAGTTAATTATTGTATCTATCTCAACTATAGTAAGAGCAATATATTAAATTAAAAAGCCTGTATAAAAATACTCACAACTCCAAGTGACCCAGACAATTAGATCAGCAACCTAATCTAATGGTTTCATAATTTCAAAGATTTTTGAGGTCAGAGAAACCATTAGCTCTTCCACCTTGACCTCCCATTTAATGGGGGTGATGGAATTTCATTCATTCCCGGTTGGAACTCAGTAACTTCTATGTGGACAACTCTTATCTTCCAGAGGTGCACTCAGCAAATTCTGAGATAGAGATCCCTCCATGCCTATTGCAATCTACTTAAGTGGTTGAGTGCATCCACTGTTAAGCATCTATACCTTTTTTTCTGGTGTGAATTTGTTTAGCTTTACCCTTCGATCCTTGGTTTGTACCTTTCAACACTAAACCCAGCATGCTCTGCTGCTTGTCCCCGCCTCTTGGATTTATTTGAGCTGCCAAATTAATTTTTATTGTCATTCCCAGTGCTTTTTCTTTTACCTGGGACAAGAGAAGTTAATTGATCAATTCCTCTATTGATTTCAGCCCATTTCCTGTTTTCTGAGGACTTTATTTTCTTAACAGTTTTCTTTTTCCTAACATAGGAAAATCATTGCAGTTTCTCTCAACACTGTTCTTTACCAACAGCTGCTATTTAGTTTTAAACTCCTGGATAATATCTCTGTGAAGTTACAATGAGACCCTTTATTGTGACACAGCCACAAACAAAAGCCTGTCACTCAAAAAAAAATATATTTATGGGTCACCTGCCTTGTTCCTACAACTGCTGATAACAAGCAGATGGGAAAGAGCTTACTTTAGCCAACTTTTACCTTCAGCCCAAGTGTTTCCCATTATTGTCTAGCTACTGATCCTATGTGAAAAGAATTCCTTACTGGTATTTTTGTGTTAGAACCACAAGGGCCATGATTTAATAGATGTGCTTATAGCACATTATACATTACAGGCGTCTTTTCAAAGATTTCAAAGTCACATCTTGACAGTTTCATTTTTTTTAAGAGATGCCTTTAATAACCATTTCTTGCTGACTTAAGAAATGAGGGAAGAAAGTGTAGCTTCAAAGTGTTGGCAAAATAATATGAATTATCCAAATGTACTTGTAAAGTTGTTTCCAGTTACAGTAGTTGTAACTCGAGACTGATAGCTTATTTCCCCTTTCCCAACTGTTTCCAATTTAAACCAGTATCTTTTGGAATTGTTCCATACTACATTGCTACTTCAGAACAAAACAGTCCATTCAACTGCATTTAAAAAAAAAATTGGAAGCAAAGCAAGAAACAATACACAAAAAGTACTAATTAGTAAAGTAAGTAGGTGTGATACTTAACAGTTCTTCCAGCTAAAGAGCTGAAAGATATAATTAACACAAGTGGAGTTAAAGGGATTTATAAAAAATTATATCAGAAAATCAAGACCTACATGTCTTCCAATACAGTGCTGAAAATCAAGTAGTGACTTTTACATATAAGCTATTACAGGCAGAGATGGTGGTTTTGCTTTCTACACAATACAGCAAGGTAAGAGAAAGTAATAAAAGGTATTAATATTTAAATAGTTAGGCATACATTATTAATAGCATTATAAGTGGCATTAATTAAGACCCTTACATACTTTTTCCCATCCAATCTCTATGTTGCTGTCCAGGCTAATCATGTAACCTTACTACACCATTGACTTTTGACCAGATGCATAATTATTATTAATTATTTTTCTTACTGCTGGCACCAGGACCACTAAACTTTCCCCTTCAGTGCTGCTTTCTGAGTTGCAAAATTCTGAGCTATTGCAGATCAGCCTGTGGATCCTTGTAGGTCTTATGTTTTATTCCCCTTTTTCTTCCTTGTGTATTAAATTTTCCTCCTTGTGTACTTTTCCTCCCCTTTCTTGCCGTTGTTCTTCCCTGCTTCTTGTCTTACAACAGGATGGATTTAAAATGCTGGGAAGGACAGATTACTAGCAACGAGGACACTAAAGACCAGGCACAGATTGTCTGCAGTAGTTGTAGAGTTTCCATCATTATGAGAGCAAGTTAAACAAACATCTGTCAGATGTGACCTTCCTGAGGTTAGGACTGCCTTAGGGCAAGGGGATGGATTAGATGACCTCTTGAGTTCTTTCATGGCCCTAAGTTTCTGTGAGGGGAGGAAATCAGACTGGATGCACCTCCCACCCATGGCTATGAACTGTGTACATGCTGTAGAATCCCAGAGTGCATGCTGGTCCTGCCTAAAATCCAGTACATTTCTGACTGGGTGGCAGAAATATATTTGTCTTGACAAACAGAGGACTCAACAATGATTTTTAAGTGAGACATTTTGACAGGTTTATTTTTCCTCTTGGTCATCTGTAGTAGAATTTATAAAGGGAAGTGGTTTTCTGGCATTCACACTGGTGGGATATGAATAGAAACACACCAGTCTCCTCATAGTGTTGTAAGTACTTGAAAATATGTGTTCCTCTCCATGATGAAAGATATGCATAACCCTGTGTACAGAAGAGGATGCCACAATGAGGTCCGTTTGTCAGTGCTTTGGGGTTAGCAAATACTTTGTGTATTCAAACTCTTCCCCATCCTGTCTCCTGCAGCAACACCTGATCCTCTTGCATGACAAGAGAATCTGTGTCTTCCTCAGCTTTACACATTGTGTGAGAAGTCCTGGCCTTGATAAGTGCTGAAAATAAAATTACTCCAGGTTCTCTATTGTGAATTTTCCTTTAATCTCCCCTTTGTTGTTTCCATCCTGTGTCCTACAAGAAAGCTTAATGAAAAGACCAAAGAAAAGGCAAAACTCAGCTCCTCACCCCTGGGGTCTCAGGACAGAGGCAGGTGTTGCATTATGCAGGGTGGAGTGTGTTCCTCAGCAATATTATCCTGGGAATTGAAGAGATTGACCTGTGATAATGGCCAAGCCTTAGGTTTAACTCAGCAGTAATTATCTACTAGACATTTTCACTAGCCGTATCCTTTCAGGTCAAGAGGCAAACATGAGGACTCAGATCCATGCTTCATGGCAAATTATCATTCAATTACTGTGACTTTTGAACCCTACCAAATGCAAATTGAATTGTCCTTTCTTTATGATATTCGTTTCTATGAAAAATTCCAGGGAGTTTTAAATGAAAGATACATAAGCAGTCTGGTAGGAAATGTATACAGTCTGGGACTGTAATAAAATACTTTAGAAGATTTCCATCCAAGCAGTTTTGGAGGGTTCCGTGATTCACAGAAATAGGCTGTGCCTTCGTGGCAAATTGAGTTATTTGGAGTTTCAGACATTTTTCAGAAAGCCAATAAGTGAGAAAGGAATCATCTCAATACAAACCTCTTTTTGTACAGAGAGGATGGATTAGAAGCATGAGACAGTCATGTTAGAATCATGGAATCACCTTGCTTGGAAGGGATCTTACAGATCAAGTCCAGAAGTCATCAACCTACCTCTGACAAGAACCATATCTCTAAGCTCTATGTCTGCCTGTCTCTTAAATACCTCCAGGGATGGTGCCTCAATCACTTCCTCAGGCAGCATGTTTCAATGCTTAATATCACTTTCAGTGTAAATCTTTTTCCTAACATCTAATACAAACTTTCCTTGGTGCAAGTTGAGACCGTTTCCTCTTGTCCCATCGCTTGTAAATAGTGAGAAGAGAAAAGCCCCCACCTCTCTGCACTCTCCTTTCAGGTACTTGTAGAGAGCAGTGAGATCTCCCCTCATGAGCTATATTAGCTTGACTCTATGCTTGGATGAGTTCATAGTAAGTGTCTCCTTGTTTATCCTTTACCTGCCCTTGATTTTGTCAAAGCTTGCTGGGCTAAACCCTAATTGTGAGTCAACTCTTGGAGTCAGAGCCCTGGTGTGGTGGGGTAACAAAGCTCTGTAAGCTGGAAATTTCTTTACAAACTTCAGAAAAAAAGGGTTATTTGTCAGAGTAAGAATAAGGGCTTCATGGTAGTTTTTGTTACATGACAGAAAAAAATTCTACCATTATGATATACAAGGCATAGAGGACTGTACCTGCTTATCAGCTTTTGTGTAACATAACTTCCTGTGTTCCATCAAGGTCATCAGCATAAAAACATGTTGAAATGGATATCTAAATGGACACAGTCCACAAGTCATAATTTGCAGGTATCTTTCTTAATCTGCATTATTGCAGGAAAGCCTTGGACCATGGAGAAGGAATTCATTTTAAAATGCACTTGACTAGTTGTTAGTTATTGATATTCTGTGTTTGATTTTGTATTTGCATGTGGCTTAGCCTGCATGGGGAAAAATCAATAAAATCTGCTTTACTTTTGTTTATAGTCTGTTTCTCCCTCTGGCTGCCCAAAAAGCAGTGGTTAAATTTCAGGATCTATTCTGGGACATCAATGTCTAAAGCCAGGAGGTTTTAATTTTTATTTTTTTTTCCATCCTGGATTTTACAGACATTTTGTTTTCAGATCATATGAAGGAGGTCTCTTAATGAAATGTAAGTTATGTTTGGAAAAGAAGATTACAAAGTACACAGGAAACCAGCCAGGATTAGGTGCATCTCATCAAATGTAAATATCCACAGCTGAGACAGTCACCACAGACTGTTTTTTTACTCAGTGGAGAGAAACAAGCATATCCAGAGCGCAATCTTTTAATTTTCAAAGGCACTGCTAAAATAAAACCACATAATATGGGCCCTAAAATCATCTGCTTCACCCTGAGAATTGAAAAACAAGCCTGGAGTGGCAAATTTGGATGGACCATGAAGATGACTATATGAATTTTATTCTTATCTGCATGGGATCTGTCTCTATCAATCATGCTGACATTGCTCTACTGTGCAGGAAGAACACTGTTCTTGGGTGAGAAAACATGGCTGTAGATTAGTCTTCTAACAACTGGGCAACAAAGCCATGAGCTTGTTCTTCCAGGTAGCTTGGCTGCCTTGCATTCTTGCCAGAATAGGTGAAAAACTTCAACAAGATGGAAAAAAGAGCATCCTCATCTACACAGTCTTTACATTGGTCCTCAGATCCCTTGATAGCAAAGACATTAGATCTGTGTTATCCAAAATATTTTCTCACCTCTTCTTGGAGAAGAAAGTTTTGAATCTAGTTCTTTAATTTCTTTTGTGAAATTTCAGGTCAAAATGTTACTTCATGAGAGATTAGGGAAAAGTTACATTGTCTATTTCTTGGAATAAGAAAGAGAAAGTTGTTGAAAGGTTATAATATTCACATTGAGGAGGGCCAGCCAGTCCTTGAACATACAGCTGAAATAAACCAAATTATTTCAGTTCTCAAGTCAGAAGTGTTGGCAGAGACTGTGACATCCTCCCTTCAGTGACATCCCCTTTCTGGAAACAACTGTGGTTCTGTAAATCCTGCATGTGAACTCAAAAGGTAACAGAAGAAAAGTATAAATACACTTTTAGTGGACTTTTAGACAAGACACAGAGGCCCTGGCTTCTGTGGAGAATCTGTAGGAGGCTGCAGAAGAGTCAAGGTTGAAAATTATTGTTGCAGAGAAGTGCAAGATGATTCTTTTACTGTAAGTACATGCTTTCTCTGCCCATAGACAGGATGAATTTGTACTGAGAAAGTGTGAGTCTTATTTCCTTGTTGCTGATGATGGTATGTCCTGATGGTTAAATCGTCATATAAATAGAATTTATTATAATATTTCAAGAAGGACAATTGCCCTGTTGGAGAGGGTCCAGAGGAGGACCATGAGGATGATCCAAAGCATGAAGCAACTCTTCTTTGAGGACAGCCTGGGAGAGTTGGGGCTGTTCAGCCTGGAGAAGAGAATACTTTGGGGAGAACTCATAGCAGCCCACCAGCACCTGAAGGGGGTCTACAGGAAAGCTGTGGAGGGGATGTTTGCCAGGGCATGGAGTGATAGGATGAGGGACAATGGTTTTAAAGTAGAGCAGGGCAGGTTTGGATTAGGCATTAGGAAGAGGTTCTTCATGGTGAGGATGGAGCGGCACTGGCACAATTGCCCAAAGAGGTGGTGGAGATCCAATCCCTGGAAAGATTCAAGCCCAGGATTGATGAGGCTCTGAGCAACCCGATCTAGTGCAGCATTTCCCTGCTCACTGCAGGGGGGTGGACTAGATGACCTGTGAAAGTCAATTCCAACTCTATGATTCTATGATTTAAGAGAAGTTTGTTTGCTGTACAGAGTGGTGTGACATCCATGTATTTTAGCAGCTGTCTCCAGCAGAAAAGAAAAAAAAAAATCAACATTATAAAAACATTGGCATGACAGATTTCAGTGGCTTAGTAGGAACTGTTGGTTTAGGCCTGTTGGCCTAAAGAAATAAAAATGTAAAGGAAAGAAGGAAAACTCCAACCTACAAGAAAGAAAACACAGTGTTTTGGTCCAAGTAAAATGTTCCAGTTTGATCCCACTCATTTGGGTTTTTTTTCTTCTATTTGATTTGAATTTTGCAGCTGCTTTGCTAGTGAAAAGAAAAACAGTGAGAAAGCTCCTTCGTGTCAGCCTGAGATAGAGTTACTCCTTTTTTTTGTTTTTTGGGATTCAGCTTGTGAACCAAAAAAGGAAACAAAGCCAAAGTCTTGCAAAACTCCTTTAGTAGCATAAACTATTGGCTGTAACATGCATTGCTGGAGTAAGGTTGTTCACCAATGGTAGTGTTTAGTATTTGTTTTCATTTATTGCTACTTTATTTTAAACTAGAGCCAAAATCTATCCTCACGCATGAACTTAAGCTTGTTGGAGTGACTGCTTGAATGAGGTTCTCTGTATGGGAATGCTGAATATTTACAGAGAAAACTGGGAAATGAAAAGGCAATGAAGACAGCATTAACAAGGAAACAGTGGAGCAGAAGTCAATAAGGTGTCCACTATGGAATAAAGTTTGATTATTAAATTCAACTAAGTGGTGTAAGACTATATCTTATTACATGTAGATATTGAGAATGCTTGCTGCAGTAAAGTTGGAAGAGTAATAATAGTAATTCCCATCAGGAATTTTGTATTCTACTGTAGTATAAATATTTTCTCCTACTAATATCAATAAAAATGCAGCCTTTGGACACATATCCTGGATATATTTTTTGGGACATGAGGTGATTTATTCAAATTCTAATTGGTCTTATGTGTAGTTGAGAATTTGAATCAACACTTAATGTTAGGATTTAAAAGACAATGAAAAAAATATTTCAGCTTTCAAAGCAGTAAAACTAATAATAATATTTAGCTTTTAGGTAACTTGGTTGTTTCTTTGAATTTCAGTGTCCTAATTAGTAAAAAAAAATAACAAATCAGTTTTGACTGTTACAGAGGGGAAAAGAGTAAATGGTTGTTTAAACCTCACAAAGTATTGTGTGAAATCTGAGAAGGGAGGAAGAAGACATGATGGTTGGTGGTTAAAAAAAACCTCATTGTAAGCTTCACTGGTTAAAAAAATTGAGGTTTTGTAATTCTTCAGCTATGTTATCAGACAAAGCTTATAGTAATCCTCCCAGAAGTTAGATGATCTATAGGTATTTAATGTATTCATGAAGCTTGTGCAGGGTATTGGCAGAATTCACAGCCTGGAGTGGGAAGTTCCCAAGTGAGCACTGCTGAGCTAGGGCCCCTCTTGACTTACAAATCCAGTGTGTAGAATGAGGTGGGAAGCAGCATCTGCACTAGGCAACTGCACCATGTACATCAACACTTGCCAAAACCAGGCCACTTAGTTCCCACCTCAGGCTGTGTTGGATGTGCATGGCAATGCATGTTCAAAACTTGGACATGACTCAAAAAGAAACAGGTGAGCAGCCATGATGCTATCACTGCCAAGGCTGGCAGGAACTTCATCCTTCTTGACATTTCTTATGGCTGGGCTCAAACTCCTTTTGCCCCCTGCAGGAGAGCAAGGGCAGTTCTTCCACCCTACCATGCCATTTTACAATCAGCCTTCCAACAACATTGCTTTAAGTTGTCCATTTGTGGGATGGCATTTGCTCCTGTTTCTCTGCTCTCAAAACTTTTTTGCCTTTGCTGGGAATAGTGGGGATGGAATGCTGCATCCAGTGGGCTAGACCATGGGCTGAGACTCAGGATATGGTGGAACTTCTCTTGATCTTTCCAGTCCCATGACCTGTTCGACACCCACCACTCCTTGATTATTGAGAGGCCCTGAGAACTTAAAAATTTTATTTTCCCCTTATTTCTAAATTGCTGCTTAATAGCATTATTTGTAAGCCAAGAAGCTTAATATGTCTTTTATATTCTCAACAAGTAACTAATTAGAGAAGCCGTGAGGTTTTCCAGCCAGAAGTTTATCGAGACAACTATGCTGAGATCCATAGCTGAGATACCAGCAATAGGCCCTCCTTCCATTGATACCATGAGTGGTAAAGCTGATTCAAACCAGCTGGATGTAGTCTTACAGTTTATTTAACAGCAAACTATCTAAAAATATTGATTTGCACTGTCTGTGCTTCTGCTCTCTGCCTCTGACCCATGGCCTCCTCTTGTGTAAACACACATTCTTTGGCCGGTGAGAGACATAATGATGGTCTGGTTCCATAAGTTGAAATCAGCTTTGTTTAAAAAGCCTCTCCAAGGACACTTCACCCACTGATGGTCCTTATAAATCTGATGCTAATAGCAGCATTTTGACCTGCCCAGCAGTGTAGTAGTGCTGGCTGAAAAAACACAAGCTCAGACAACATGGAGGTCATTTAAAGACATTACCACTTGTACAGGAAGAGATTTTAAAGCTGAGGTTGCAGTGTGGAACTTCCATGCCATGGGCTTGTAGTGGAAGGGAGTTGCTTGATATGGGTAACAAGCACTTATCTTGGCCATGTTGTGTCTCCTGTGGTGAAATTGTCATGCCAAGTATTTTGGTTGAATTTGGAGAGACCTCTTCTTAAAAAAAAAATAAATTAAGACTTGAGTGCCTTGGTGAAGTGATTGGTCCTTTCGTGCCTTGGCTCCAGGATGTCAGTGTTGTCAAGAGTTGCTGACCAGGACAGGATAAGTTTTCCATACTAATCTATGTCCTGGGGTGAAGATAATTAGGAATATTTAAGGTTAATTTATGATTTGCTGCAAAGATTCATCTGGGTCTTGCTGAGAGAGAGTGCAATGGACTGAGTTTGGATTTGGGGTCACACAACGTTGCTCTTAGAGATAGAGGAGGAGGAAGACTTCCTCACAGAAGGTACTTTCTGTCTTCATGTGAGCCTTTCTCAGAATCTCCACTTTCCTTTTCCTTCTAATAAATAAGTGGCACTTACTTTTTTCAGATGTAGCCAGAGGGATATTACCAGATAAGTGAGGGCTAAACTTTGGCCTGACTCTGTCTTGCTGTTCAACCTGGTTGAAGGGCATCTCTTCCCCCTCCAGAAGGGATGTAAATCATTCCATCCCACCTTGTTTGCATTTCAGCCCAGGCTGTGAACAAACTTCAAGGCTTGTAGGAGTAACCAGTCCCTCTAGTACTCATTAACAAAGGAGCAATCTTGCTGAAGCTGTTGAATATAGGTTGCATGTCCTTTTCTACCCATGAGCCTGGATCTGCAAGTGAGTTGCCAGAGTCAATCCACATATGAGAGCCTAACACATTTGGTAGGAGACATTGCAAAAAACCCATGCACTGAGAAGATACACATCTTAAGATAGATCAGATCATTTCAGTTGCCTTCTGGAGATGCATATTTCCACTGGCTTCAAAGAAAAACCAGCAGAGAGTAGCTTCTGCACAGATGACTAATGTGGGAAGATCAGCAACTTACTAAAAAAACCCCATGTGAATATACATTGGAGCCACATTTTTTTTTACAGACATGAATTTGGGGTTTCGGGCCTGAAACCATTGCACCTTTATAAAAAAGATAGCTGGATTGCAGGAGAAGTGAAAGTAATCTACTAAATTCCTGGGAGAAAGTTAAAGAGAAATGGCCACTGAGCCAAATTCTAAGGTTTAAGTCGTTTTGTTAAAAAAGCAGCAAAACTCTGCAACTCAGGATAGAAATACAGATGGTTCCATATGTGAATTTTAAGCCAACCAGCAAAAAAGCAGAGCTAACATCCTTGTTGCATGCTACAGAGACACTAAGATCCTTGTCACTTATTAAAGTTTTATTTTGTTCCCCCACGAACAAGGCAATTAATTATTTAGAATACCAATCAATCAGGGGTTAGATGTCCTAATCAAACACATTCCAGCTGCTAAGTATTGCTCACTTAAGACATTGATCAGCTTTAGGATGCTCTGTAGACTATTTAGATGAGTATTTTCTGACAATGTGCTTTAAAACCCCTTGAGGTCAAATCTTTGACACCGTCTGCTGGACCATGTGGAAGGTTGAATGCCAGACTGTCTGACAGACTGTAATTATTTTCTGTCCTGATGCCCTTTCTGCAGTCATTAGGGGATCAAATTTCTGAGAAAGCCAGAAAAGTTCCTTGTACTGCAAGCAGTTAATGGCCTGAAAATGAGTCTCTTTTGTTATGTTGATGATTTGCCACTGGATGTTGTTTGAAGCCCAGGATCAATTATTTAGGGCTAGCTCCACTGGTATCATCATATCCTTGGTCTTATGCTGTTCTCTCTCATGCTGAAAGATGTGTGGCTGGTATAGAAATGCCTTTGGTCTGCTGGTGGTACCTTTAGTTGCTCTGGTAAGGACAGATATCAAAGGGGAATCCAACGCCAGTGCTAATCCAGGACTCTCCAGCTCGATGCTCCATGAGCATGAGGAAGTCTAGATTTTCCATCCTTCAGGACAATGCCTTGACTGTTCACAGAAATTGCTAAAAGAAATTAAGAGGACATTTCCCAATAAATAATTAAAGAATGAGACACATTGTTTGCAGTCCTAACATGACTGCAAATTTAGGCTATTGCCTAGCAAGTTACTCTACGAATTCCCCTTACGTTGACCCCTGTGGTAATTGGAATTTCAATTATTCATTTTCAATTACAAGCATGGCATGATGATCACAAATGTCATTAAGTATTAAATTACATCTAATGATAGATGGATGGAGGGATAGATAGATGCCTTTCTAGATCTTTTCTTTATTTAATGACAGTAAATCAAGTTCGTGGAAGAACTTTTTTTAAATGCTAGAAAGATGGTGACATGCTATTTATTAGCAGCAGATAAAGCTTCTTTAATGCACATTCCATGAGTGCTGTGTAAGTTTTCATTGTCTGTGTCATTAAGAGGGGTGGTGGTACCCAGTGGATGTGTACACAAAGGTGGGTACTTTGGGGAGCACCTTTGCTTCCTGAAATATTAGATGATATCCCAGAGTTCATAACGGTGATCTTTGTTGAACAGCCTGCTCACTGCCTTTCCACCATGTGCTTGCACATAGAGGGAGCTCAATCACACACCATATTTTAGCAGCTTGAATTGTAAATATGCTTGAATTGTAGTATGTGACCTGTGTTCACCTGTGTTAGTCCTTGAGGGAAGTTTTTATGTGCATGAGCAAGAAAGAGGTAGAGGACAGGGTTATTTAGGCCAGGTTTGGCTCTGAGCCAACTCTTAGGGATGCAGGAAGTGTTGGGAGGCAGAAAACCACAGGAGTGTTCTTGCTTTGAAGCACATGCAGAGGGACACTCAAAGGGTCTTAGGTTTTGCTATTCTGCCTGTGGTATTCAGTCCACCCCAGTGAGAAAAATGTAGTAAAAGATTCCAGGCAGATCAGAGAGCCCAGAATTACTCATAGGGGGAGGGCCAGGATGATCATAGAATCATATAGTTGGGAGGAACCTTCAGTCCACCTCTGCTGCAGTGAGCAGGGACATCCTACACTAAATCAGGTTGCTCATCAAGCCTGGCCTTGAATGTCTCCAGGGATGGGGCCTCTACCACCTCTCTGGGCAGTTACACTACGGCAGAGGTCATGCAGGAGAGATGGGAAATGTGGACATGAAGTGATGGCTTTTGGGGTCACTGCAGCCAGGGAGCTTTGGGAGCACTGGAGAGAGGCTTGCAGCTGAGATCCAACCTGGTTTAGCTTCTGCAGGAGGTGATGGGTATGGATGGCACTGAGAAAGATGCATTGTCAGACTACAATCACTTGTGTTAGAACCACAGAAATTCCTATTTGACATGCTTGTGATTTTTTGAAGTAGAGCAGGAATTTTAAAGTAAAGAGGATTTCCCACCCTAGGGAAATCCTGTTTCCACTTTATTACAATGAACTGCTGAACAATCAGGCACTCAGTCTAAATTAAGCCTCAAACTATTGATTTTAACATGTGCACAGGTGCCAAATTCCTGATCTTATATTTCTCGTTCCTTACTTCCCTTGTTTCTAAAGGCATCAATGATACAATCTATGCCCAGTGCTGTTAGGGTGCTTAACTATCCCATAACTTGAAGGTACCTTCAAAAGTGATTCTGTGTGGACATAAGTAATGTCTATGTGCTGCATGGTGTGCCTGACTTTGTTGTCAGTTATACAAACCAGAAAATAGTATTCAGAGCATTAAAATACCTTGCCCGTAACTGCATATTGGTAGGGGCATTGCCAGAGCAAAGACAGAATCTATATATTTTACTGAAGTGTCCCTTTTCTACCAGCCCTAAGTTTCTCATTTCTCTGCAGAAAATGAGACTAATTTTACCAAATCTAGATATTGAGAATTTTCATTTACCACTCATGCTGTTAAACCATCATCTTTCTACAGCAGTGTCTTTTTTTTCCACCACCAGCACTCTGGCTGCTGTCCTGGTATTTATTTCTAATTTTTTTGTTTCATTTCCCCTTCCATCTGAATCTTTTCCCTCTTACAAAGGGGTGTAGTTTTGTCTGTATGTTTTTGTCTAGATGTAGTCTTGTCATAGATAGCTGTTCATGTTATGACTTGGAAACATTCTTTCGCCAGTTACAACCTGCAGCCCCACTTCGTTCTTAGTCCCCTCAGCCTGTCTCCCTCAGGTTTTATTGATGTTTTTATCCACTGTCTCTTTTCTCATCCCCCCTTCTCCCTAGAAACTGTTTCCTGCCTTCCCAAAGCCCCTCCTGCTGTGCCTGTGGCAGCAGTTGGGGAGTCATCCATCACTGCACAGCTCTGGCAGCGCTGCCCGCAGCATCGGGAAGCTGATTAGAGCTGCAGGGCCCCAGCCAGGTTTGTGTTGCTGCCAAGAATTGCTACTGTGCAGATTTTGCAGATGCAATCTCACCTGAGCTGATGAATAATTCTTCAGGGCTTTTTTTTTTCCCCACCTCCTTGCTCAGGTGAGTGGCAAAATTCCTAGAATGGGCAGCCTTTCTTATGCCAAAATCTGCCCACTAATAGAAAAGTATTATAGAATTATAAAGTGGTTTTGATTAGAAGGGACTTATAACTATTGTTTAGTCAAACTCCCTGCCATGAGCAGGAGTATCTTATAGAATCATAGAATGGTTTGGGTTAGAAGGAACCTTAAAGATCATCTAGTTCCAATCCCCACTAGACCAGGTTGCTCAGTGCCTTGTCCAGCCTCACCTTAAACACCTCCAGGGAGAGGGCATCCACAGCCTCTCTGGGCAACCTTTTCCAGTGTCTCACCACCCTCACAGTAAGGAATGAATTTCTTATAGCTGGCCTGAATCTCCCCTTGATCAGGTTGCTCAGTGACCTGTCTACCTGACCTTGAATGTTGCCAGGGGTGAGGCATCTGCCACCTCTCTGGCAAATTGGGCAGACCAGTTCTCATGACCCTCAGATTAAAAGATGTCTTAAGTCTGGTCTGAAGTTTAAAACCATTGCTGCCTGCCCTATTGCTGTGCTGCCTCATGAAGAGTCTTTTCTCCTCTCTCTTGTGGGCTCCCTTTAGCTACTGTAGGTCTAGTAAAAGTCCCCTTGGAGCCTTATCTTATCCAGGCTGAACAGCTTCAGTCTGATTTCATAGGATGCTTCAGCCCTCTGATCATCTTCAGGCTCTCCTCTGGACCTTCTCCAACAAGTTCATGCCTTTCTTATGTTGGAGTCTCCAGAGCTCCAAACACAATGCTCCACTTGGGGATGTTAAAAAGTAGAGGGGCAGCACAAATCAAAATTCATGGTAGAATGTTTAATTTCTACATCCCTGATGCCACTGGGTTTCATAATTTTAATTGCAACCAAGGCTAAACTTCAAGTCTTTTAAAGAACCTCAATCTGAGAAAGCTGATTGTAGAGAGTTGGGGTTTTTTTGGGTATTCCTGCTCTGTTACCTGATTGCTGAGTGCCTGCAAACTTGCACCCTAGGTAAAATAAGTTCACTCTGATTGTGTAGAGTGAAAAGTTTTATACATAATAGATCAATAGCACTCAAAAGGCAGGCAAAATATTGCATTGTATGTTTGCCAGCTATAAAAATAATGATTAAAATATTGGTCTAATTTTGCATGTGTTCCATATTTACTTCAGACAGATGCAACAGAAGTAGCAAAATAATGATGAAATTGGCTGTAGCAGAAAAGAGACTTTCTGCATAAGTGGAAGACTGAAAAAGTAATACAGAAAGAAAAGGTGTATGATTAGTTGAACTTATGTAGAAAAAGTTATGCATTGAGTAGATGAATCAATTTTTTTCCAAGAATCATATTAACAAAACAAGACAAGTAAGTTATCCAGTGAAAAAGTGTGACAGTAAATTTAAGGCTGAAAAGCAGATATTTTCTTTAAGCTGTATAACATAACAATTAACTTCTGGATCTTGAGTAGGGGGAAATAACTAAATGCAGTTAAAATCTGAGAAAGAGGTGGTGAAAAATTTGAGATTTAGATGGTGATCATATAACTTACCCTATGGCAGACAGAACCAAATGATTCAACTACAGAAAGGTAGCCCATGATAAGCCTTGGATGGAATGGAGGAGTTGTTAAAACAGCAAGTGAAAATCAACAATCAAGTGTAATACCCATTCTTTGTGTTGAGGGTTGCATGCTACCAGACCCAAATGATCCTCCACATGTTTTCCAAGTCAGGGCACCTCATGTGCTGTCTCTCCTCCACTGAGCTGGAAAGCAATGGGGGAGAGCTGCAAGAGGAAGCTTTTGAGGAAGCTCAAACATAAGATTCAGAGAAGCAGCTGACATGATGCAGAGGTTAAGGAGTTCACTGTCTGCTGTTTATCAAAGTGCAGATTGACAGGGACTTGGTTTCAGTATGCAGACACCAATGCCTAGATAAACTTTTAGCCAGGGAGGTCTTTTTGGTCTTGCAAACTAAGGCACAAAAAGATCCTTTGGCTGGAAGATGAAGTTAAACAAATTCAACCTTGAAGGAATGTGCAAGCAGTGAGGGTAATTAAGCGTTGCAACATCTTACCAGGAGAAGGTGCAGACTCATCTTCGCCCTGGTTCTTTGAAACAAGATTAGCTATCTTTCAAAAAGGCTTAATTCACCTCCTGGGAATAGCTGTTTTGTCTGTATGTTGAGAAGGGCTGGTGAGACATTCCTCTGTCCTTAAAGCATGTGCATATCTGAATCATTTTGCAAATGATGAGCTGAGGCACTGAGAGTGAAATTCACCCTGCTGCAGTGATATGGCTGCATTCCTGTACTCCTCCAGTCCCTTTCTGATGTTCATGCCTAAGTGATGTTGCCTTCATGGGATGTAGATACCCTGTTGGGTACTTATCCTAGCAGAAGTTCAAATCCCAAGTGTCTACCCTGTCCCTGGAGACTGCCCAAAAGACACATTCCAAAGGGTTACAGGTTACACCTTACTATGCAAAATTGGTAGAAAGTCAATTTAATAAGATGAGCAATAAGAGGCAATTTAGAATTCAAACAGTGCTACATGTGGTTTTAATTATCCCTGCTCCTGAGTCACAGAATCACCTAGGTTGGAAGGAACCTTTCAGATCATTGAGTCCAACCATCAACTTAACTCTTTCAAGAACCATCTCTAAGCACCATGTTTACCACTATCTTAAATACCTCCAGGTATGGTGCCTCAACCACTTTCCTTGGCAGAAGCATGAAACTGTGATTACTCAGGGAAAAGTCATAGTTTGTGACAGTTTGTTGAACTTACCCAGCTAGTCTCCATCAGATTTGGCTGCCTTGGTCTGTACTTCTGCTTGGTACTAAGGAGAAGGTACAATTAAAGGAGTGACTGGTCACAGCTACTGCAGTTTTTGCCTTTAAGAGGTGATGAATCGACCCTAGAGGTGCCTGTCTCTTGAAAGGTTAAAGAGTGACTATGAGGTAGCAGAAGCTTGGTGGTCTTTATTTGGTCATGTGAGCCTAGAGATAATATCTCCACACCTCTGGAAATTTAACCTTTACTTCATGTTTAGTTAGCTAGTTATTATAGATTAACGATAATAATCAACCGTGACCCACATTATTTATTCATGCTCCTGCTACACTGCCTGCATCTAATTCCTGCCTGCAAAATGAAGCATTTCTATGCTTAAGAATCTCTGTAAATAATTTGGTTTGCCTTTTGAGAAGGGTCTTAGTGAAGTACAGCTGTGCCAAAACTAATTCTTCATCTTGGCTGTCTCCATATTTTGCATCATTTTGTGGCACATCTGGTTATTTCCTGAACTTTACAGGGAATCTGTCATTCATTGTTACCAAATAGATGCTTTTACAATATGACCTGGAATCTGCTTTTCTGATAACTTGGTCTTATTAATAGCATGCACCACAGCTGGGGCTTTCCAGTAGAGCAGGAGTCAGGGAGCAGATGACAGTTTAATTTGGTACCTTGATGAGATTTCTACTTGCTAAGTTGCATAGAATATAAAAGACACTTCCAGCATGACATTGGTGGGACACCTTTTGGGGATTCCCAGCCTGTTACCTATTTAAAAAATTCCACTCTCAGTGATTTAGAAAAGCAGGTAGCTTAGATCACTGGAAGGAACAATTCTGATCACCCTAAAGTTAATACTATTCCAGTTTTTCAGTTCTGCACCTTAAGCATTTTGAATTACCAGCACTGATTGTCGAATTCTGGCTTTCACAGCTCTTGTGAACCTGCTGGTTTGTGTAGCACGTCTTGGTTCTTAAGACTTATAAAAGTACTACAGGACATTGGGCCAATGGTTTTAGACTAGAGCAAAGTAGGTTTAATTAAGAAATTAGAAAGAAGGTCTTCACAGTGAGGGTGGTGAGGCACTGGAATAGGTTGCCCAGAGAGGTGGTGGAGGCCTCATAGAATAGTTTGGGTTGGAAGGGACCTTAAAGATCATCCCCTCTGCAATAAGCAGGTACACCTCCCACTAGATCAGGCTGCTCATCCCTGGAGAAACTCAAGGCCAGGCTTGATGAGGCTCTGAACAACCTGATCTAGTGGAAGATGCCCCTGCTCACTGCAGGGGGGTTCTATAAGATGACCTTCAAAGGTCCCTCCCAATCCTATGATTCTACTATTCTACAAGTCAAGAAAAAAAGGCTCCATTAAAGCAATTAAGAACCATTATTTTGTGCATTTTAATGCCATGCATGCCAG
The DNA here is from genome assembly GCA_013400935.1 of Turnix velox. Classification (NCBI taxonomy): domain Eukaryota; kingdom Metazoa; phylum Chordata; class Aves; order Charadriiformes; family Turnicidae; genus Turnix; species Turnix velox. Next base: position 57,830 of record VZTY01025026.1, on the reverse strand, counting down.
CACTGATGAAATCCTCTTCATGAAGCTGTGGATTTGTAGGCATGTCTTCATCTTACTGAGTCTAGTGTGCAATGCTGAAGAGCTGCAGGTGTACCAGAGCACTGCCTAAAGTGCATCACTAGAGCAAAAGATGTTTCAAATACTCCTGTAAGTCACAGCTTTGCTCTTGCTACTGAAGACTATCTGTTGTTCAGGTGCCAATCCACCTTAATCTCAGAGGGATCAGTGGCTTTGCTGTGTCTGGGAGCTTTACCTCAGCCATACACTGGGACTGCAGACCCACTGAGAGGAACGCTGAGTAAAGCAAAAAAAGCAAATCTCCTCCTCATCAGAGCCATTTGGCAACTTCCTAAAACTGCTCCCCTCCCTAGGGAAAAAAACCTGATACAAAACTCCCAGCACTGCTATTTGGATAATGAAATATAATTTCAATTCAGTTAACAACAAAATGAAAGTATGTCTGGCCTGAACCATTTATGAGGAAACTGGGAAAAGCTGGGCTGCTGCCAGATTTTTGTTTCACTGTTCACTCCAGAATAGGTTTTAACAGTGAGTCTGACAGTGTCTACCCGAGACTGCAAGAAACTGAGACATTGTGAACTGCTCTTGCTTTACTGCAGTGGATGTGAAATTTGAAATTTGAAAAGTAATTCAGCATGGAACTTTTTCAAAAGCTTAAGGGGAGACAAATGCCCAACTCTGTATACACTGGCGTTATTAATTGTATCACTGCTAGGCAGAGTAGCAGAAATAGAGTCATGCAATGACTACCATCTCAGAATGTTATCTAGACATTTCCTAAAGCATTACAAGATAATCGAGGACCCTAAGAGCTTACAGAAGTGTCAAGGAAAGTGCTGATGGCAGAGGAAATTGTTATTGTGTATTGGCTTATAAAGTTTTCTGAAAGTTTGCAGCTTGAAGTACGTCAAGGTAAACACAGGAAACTAGTGAACAAATGAATCAATGGGCAGAAGAGTCCTCCTTGTCCCTCTCTTTTCTGAATGAAAGCAAGTACTGTACTTATTTTCCAGCTGAGAAGTGAAATTAAATTGTCTGGGTACTTGATGGCCCACTGTTTTTAGAAAGCTATTAAGATGCTGCTATCAAGTAGAGGACAGCCTTCTTGACCCTCTTTAGCTGGCTTATCTAGTGGCCCCCCAGCGACTTCATCACTGTGCAGAAAGCAGATCACCAGAGGTGACCGTGTTTAACAGTGTTTTCCTCTAAGTGGCAATTTAGTGAGGAGGGGAACATACTGGACAGGCTTCTCAGTCTAGTGGGGAGGTAGGGGAAGGACAACAACGACTTGTGGGAGGAAGGGAACATTTTGTACCAGTTGCCTTGTCTCTAAGCATGGTGCTGCAACAGCTTTTCAGCTGCTCCAGCTCATACTTCAGCTGAGATTGTAAATTAGAAATGCTAATGCTAAGAAGCCTGTCTGTGATCAGGATATTGAGTGGAAAGGTCCAGCTCTTTGTTATAGAGACTCTGTGTTAACAACAGGGTTTTATGTAATGTTGTTTTTTCATGAAACATATAGTTCCATTATCAGTATTGCAGGGATCAGCTGAGGATGGTGATCTACACCACTGTGGATAGTGAACAAAAATTGATGTCACTGGTGAGGTCAGTCAGTTGGGCACATTAGGCCAACTTCTGAACACTTTACTTGTCTCTTAATTAGCCTTCAGTCAAGGGAAAAGTAATTGATATATTTTTAAATATTTTTGACTGAAAAAGTGATCTTACATATGAATGACAAAACATATTTCATTCTCCTTTTTTTTGGTTTTTTTTTTTTTTTTTTTGTTTTGTTTTTTCTTCAATCACAGCTTTGGCAACAGCATTTTGACATGACCCCACTGTAGTCTGAAGCCCCTACAGCCATGCTAAACTTCTGCTAGGAATAGGGTTTCCCATCAAGGTCTTGCAGAAAGAGAAAGTAGCCAGGTGGGCACAGGGTCACAGACAGCATCTTACTTTTTGGGTCAGCAACCAAGATATTGAGACATGGTGTGAGGTCTCTGCTCATGCAGCGATTTGGCAACTGGAGATAGCTGCTTCTCAGGTCCCAAATGCATTCCTCCCAAGGCAGCTACAACCCTGGGACCTGCCTCAATGAGTAAAACAGGCAGAGATGAAATTTGATGCTTTGGGGATATTTAAGGGCATGATCTTCTGTTTACAGTAACTGATCAGTGAATGAGATGCTCTCCTAGGCATCCAACACTTCCGGCCAGAGGTGTTTTTCCTCTTCTTTCTTTTATTTTACTTTCTGGTCTTTAGTCAGTGCTGTTGAAAGGGTAAAAATGTTCACCCTAAGAGGAAGAGTGGCAGACAGCAATCATTCATCAGAAGGAATCCCTTTGAGAGACACAGGGGTTAGGAAAAGACAAATGGCAACAAGACCCTCCAGGCAGATTTCTGGTTAAATACTTCTGGGAGACCAAGTTCAGGCACTTGCTCTAGGAGCAAGAGACCCTTCTCACAAACCTAACTTTCAGTGTGGCTGTTTGCTTACGAGCCACACTGGAACCCCAGTGTTGTGATGGTGTAACGGATGAGTGATTGTCTTCTCCATCCAGCTCTGAACCTTTCACTCAGGATTTCTGAACCATTCTTTGCAAAGAGCAAAGCTGCCCACCAGACAATGTCAGCAAATGAACCAAAAGGAGAACTGGTTTCACTCTGAAGTGAACCCATTGTGTGGGCACTTTAGAGTGCTGTGACAGCGGCTTAAGATGCTCCTTTATTTTTCCTTTGGTGGATTGTTCTTTTTAGAAAGCTAACCCTGCATCCGATTATTTTTTATGATCTGAGAAAAGGCTATGGGAACTGTTTATCTTTTTTTTTTTTTCATGTTTATGTAAGTTCTCTAATCTAAATCTAACCACTCATCCATTCAAAAGCAAAAGAGACTTTTATGGTACTCTGAGAAAGATCCTCTGCTTGTATATCAGAATATTGCCATTGAATTTCAATTAATTTCACCCTTGGCTAAGTAGACTGCAAGGGATCTAGGTAGCTGAGTGATCTGGCCTTTTGGTTTAGTGGATTGTAATATACAAACTTGTACAAAATAAAGGAATGGATATAATTATATAGCATTATTCTGAGATAACATAGCTGTATATTTTATTTGCGCTCTCCAAGTATATTGCTGCACAGTATAAATTCTTCTTTCATTCTCTCTCTGTCTCTCTTTTTTTTTTTTTTCCTTTTTTTGGTAAAAGTCATTACAGATGCAATTTAAGGAAAGAAATAAAAAATGTGGAAGACAATTCTATCCCTGTAATTTTATAGGAATGCAGCCTTCAGAGCAGCAGTATTCTTCAGAGTCAGATGACTAGCTTGCAATGACATGAGTTGCTTGCACAGAGGAAATATTCTTCAAATGCTTGGCTGCTAAAGAAAATAACCATCAACTTGTCGAAACCATGCCTCTTTGTTGCTGCACAAAATCTAACCATGAGGAGCTTTAATTACCCAGAAGTAAAGGGGGGAGGCTTCTTAATCCAGGCACTCAGATTTATTTTCCAGTTCTGCTTGGGTTTCCATTAACATATCAGTTATAGATTGGGCTTGAGAATAAGTCTGTGAGATGTGCAGATGAGAACCAACAGAAATAACAGTAAGAGGAGAAAAAAATTAAGCAAGATGATCAGAGAACTGGAGCACCTCTCCAATGAAGACAGGTTGAGAGAGTGGGGGTTATTCAGCCTCAAGAAGATAGAGCTGCAGGGAGACCTTATACCAGCAGCCTACCAGTACCCAAAGGAGACCTACAAGAAAGATGGAGAGAGACTCTTTGCAGGGATGTGTAGCAATAGTACGAGTAGGAATGTTTTTAAACTGAAAGAGGGAGGATTTAGATTAAATACTATAAAAAAATCCTTTACAGTGAGGGTGGTGAGACATTGTCCCATGTTGCCTAGAGAGGCTGTGGCTGAAAGTGTCAAAAGCCAGGTTGAATGGGGCTTTGAGTAACCTAGTCTAGTGGGAGGTGTTCCTGCCCATGGCAGGGGGTTGAAACTAGATGATCTTTGAAGTTCCTTCCAAGCCAAACCATTGTGTGATTCTATGATAAAAAAGTGTCTTGCTCCTATTTGGCACTGACACACACAGCTCTCAAAGGAGCATGTAAAGGAAGAGTGTCTTCAGTGTGTAATGGTTTTAGATGATGGACATGATGTTTGGTGAGGTATTTGTTTGCTCTCTGTTATGATCTTTATGTCTGCTGCTCTAGTTACCCAATCCAAGGATCTGTGTGAGGGAGCATGATTATTTACTGAAGTCTCCACTGAAAGGAAGGGCCTCATGGACTGTGGTGTGATGTGTCTCTCAACCTTGCCCAAACCCTATCCTATAATCCTCTCCTGGTTGGAAACAACAACTTTTCTATCCTTTCCCGTTGGCAGAAATTAACTCGAGGGGAAACAGGTGACATTATAACTGAAGTCAAGGGGAAAATTGTTTTTTCCATTCTGTATAATGTCCACACATACAGGTACATTAGTCAGAGTCTACTTAAAAAAATTATTAGTAATAGTAGCAACAACGATAATAATGTGCAAGTGAGATGATCACATTCAGCAGAAAAGTGAGTAGTTTCCATGGCAGTTAATGGTGTTTAGTGTGGCTCATCATCAACAGTCACAAGTTCAACACAGGAAGAGGTAGAACCAGAAAAAATAAGGAAGGCTTTAAGACAATGCATATACTGAGGGGATCTGAGAAGTAGTCCGTCTGCATCAGACCTGGTCACCAAAGCAGCATTGCAGCCGTAGTTGTTAATAGCAGTATAATTTTCCAATAAATTCAGAAATGTGTCAGTAGTAGTTTCTCCTACCACACATACCCATTTCACTGGGACAATCTACAGTCCAACATCCCAGTCTCACTGAAGTCAAGCTGAAATTTTTCTCTGCTCTTCTGACTCCAGCCCTCGACTTGACCAGGAGGCAGGGCCATCAACATAGCACATTCAGGATGAATACGATGAAGTCAGAATGACTATAAGCATCCTGCTGTTATTGTATTAGGGAAATGCTTTCTTTCATCTACATTTACCTTGCTATCTCCTTTTCCCAGTATCCTCGTTAACTCTTCACCATTAATTTATTTCTTGTCAAGCCTGCAGTTTCTAACTTTTCCTTTTGCACTCTTGTTTTTTCGTTCCATGTCCAAAGATCTACTCACTGTTTTTGCTTTTAGGCAATTGCTGCCAGGGCAAGAACTTAGAATCTAGGAACTTTTGTTCAACTCTCCTCTCCATACTTTTCTACTGTAGCTTTACACACATCCTTTTTTTGTTTTGTTATTTTTTTTTTCCCTCAACACCTTTATTACTGCTTTGAAGCAAGGAATACCAGGGATTCCTCTATATACTGAATTGAAAGGCAGCTGGCTTGTCTAGGAGAAGGGGAGGGAGAAAATGAGATGTTTATGTGCTATCAAATTTGATAAAGTAAATCATACTTTTGCTGCTGGAGGATGAATAGAAATGCATTCCTGTTCTGTAATGAATTATCAAAGCCAGTTCACTGACAGTTTCTTTCCTGCTAACTTCTGAAGCAAGAAAGCAGTGGATTTTTAATGATACAGACAGGAGGCCAATGACCACAAATGTGGGTTGGGATCACAGCCTTATTGTCTTTTTATTTTATTTTTTTTTATTTCAGCCTCCTTAAACTCGCCTTTTAGAAAAAAAAAATATCCTCTGTTCTCTGCCTTTCAGCAGATTGTTCTGTTATGTGATTATAAATAACTTTATGGGCTGTTTTTACTTACACACACAAACTACATTCCACCAAGTGAATGGCAACACTGAAATCAAGAACCGTGCTTCTCCTGCTCCAAACAAAAGCACTGCTACTTCTCAGCAGCACCAGGATTTGACCTGGGGGTCTTCTGAAGTAGAGACTACAAAAGATTAACATTTTAGTCTGCTGAGCCCACCAATGCGGTCTTGCCTTATCTCATAAGCTCTGCCAGAGGAATGAATTACCCCTAGTTCATTAAGACTCATTTTGAATTGTGGTGAGAGGTCACCACATAAGTCACCTCCAGTCTATTTTGCGAATAATATGGATTATGATAAAACCCATTTGGGAGGTTGAAGCCTGAGGATTTTGTTTTCTTTATTCTTCAAGGTGGGTAGAATACAAGGTGGGGAAACCCTGATCTGGACATTTCCTAACACTGCATAGTAGACTATAGAAAAGTTCTTTTTGTTCTTTTTTTTTTTCTTTAATCCATGAATGGGTGACCTCTTGATCTCCCTGACCCCTTTATTTTTGCCATGAAAGAACTAAAACTAGCTGTGCCCATACAAAATCTTCTTTCACTTCAGTTTGCTCATGATTAAATTCCCTGCTGTGCTTTTGTTTAAGCACTCTGATGCTGCCCTTTGGAATTGGGCAGATGTTTGACTCTTTGAAATGGCTTTTATTTTATTTTTTTAATTTATCAGTGGTCTGCAGCGAAGGTATGTTCACCCACATCAGGAATAAATGAGAAATGTTTCTGTAGTGGCATTCATGTCTTACCATCTAAAAGCATTTTGCAGGCAATATGCTGGGATGTAGTAATTGATAATTTGCATCAAAACATACTTAGCTGGACAGAATGCTGTACATAATAAAACAAAGGCTATCTCCATGTTGGGTAGATTACTGGGAATACACTAATTAAAGTCTTAGACCTCTTCAAACCTAACCATGTCAAACGTAGGTAATGGAGGGTAAGGTTGATGGCAGATGGCATATGATCTACTTTAATAACTTATGTAAAAATGAGAGGAAGGCAGTCATCGGGGGAAAGATGTGAAAATAATGTTGATGAAAATGGATGTGCTTCAAATATTATCAGTTAATTCTGTACATGCATAATCCCTCTGGTTTTGAGGGAGCTGTGTTAATTCATTACTGTTGAAAGCATGGACCTTGGGAGTGGAAAGGTAAACTTAGATAATGTTTAGACCTCTTATTGGAAACATAGTTATATCAGTATTGAACTAAATCCAGACTGTCTTTTACCTTACCCTTTGTCAGGCCTCCATAGACTATGGTTATTAAAGATGAGCATTCCTGTAACATTAGCAACTAATTGAGTTCAAGGCATCGTTTTACTACTTGCTATACAAATAAACTGAATTTTTGTCCCTGAGGAAAGATAGGCTTAAGGTTTACCAGAAGTCAGTAATATACTGGCTGAGCTGTAGGATTCAGTGCTCAGGTTTTGCAGTACTCTACTTAGATTTGCTGCAAAATGATGTATGAATGTGGGCAAAATCTCCTACATTCCTCACAGAAGCAAACCAAGTCCTGTGGTAGCCCTGTCTTGGCCGCATTTCAGAGGTATTCTGCATCACACCACTGGATCTAATGTCCAGGGGCAACACCTGGTTAGATTTGAGGATGCAGGACTCCTCTGACCCATCATTCTCACCCACAATCCAAGCCTGTATATCTTTAGGTAATGCCTATTACCCAATTAACTTTCAATTCCATGCACTCAAATGCAAGCCAAATAAACCTGAAAGAAATAACACACAATCTATTAAATAGACATGTACTGGCAACCAACTTGCACTAAAGGCCACCCCCCTTGGGGACAGTCTGGTTTAATTATCCACTTGAAAACATGTCTAAGGTTTCCAGCACAATTTTTTTCAACCTTTACTTGAAAAGCAAATTCCACCAAAGGACCGATCTTGTTCTGGTCCCTCAGGAGGATGCTTAGGATAGGTTTCAAGATGTAAATATAGTCCAAATATATTAACAAAGGAGATTTCATATTAAAAATCCCAAAACAAAAATCAAAAACCAAAAAATACCTTCTTAAACTCTAGTGTTGGAATGACTTGCATTGAAGCTCTTCTTCCCATGGGATGCCATTAGTGGCAATACTGAGTGCAGGCAACATGAAGCAGAAGGAGGATTCAGATCTCAGCAGATAAGGCAAGCACAGCTCCCATTCACCTTACTCCTAGGAAAATATGTCACTGAGATGTGGCTGTAGTGAGTTAAATACATCTGTAACCTCTTTCTTCCCCCCTATACTTTCAAAAAGAAGGATCATTGTCCTTTCCCCAGCTCTGTCTTGCTGAAGGATGGATGTGAGGGAGGGTGAGAGAGAGTGAAAGAAACTTAAAATGTGTCAGCTTTATCCTGGGAATGGCTGCACTGGAGTAAGTTATTGCCTAGCAGTGAATTATCATTTTTGTGAGATCTTAAAACCCAACAGCTGTGAAATTGACTTCTAACCGATTTTAATTGAGATGGGCCAAAACTTAAAATATCAGAAATAAAAAGTCTGGATGTTTATTCCCCCAGCTGATGCATGAATTTCTTTATAGCATTTACGGAATGTCTGTTTCTTCCAGATATACAGAGGACATGCATTTTGTTATAAAGTAGTAATTCAGACATCCTGCAACTGTGCTGAAGCTCTGAAACATTCTGGCCACGTTGCACATAGCATTATAGCAAGGAATTTTTTTAAATTCTGATCTGAATTTTGCGTTATTTACTTACTCATTATTATCTGCTTGTTCATGGGAGTCACATCTCAGAAAAAAATTCCTGGAATACCTGACCTCTCAAAATACTTTACAAATGGCCTAATAACATACTTACACTGTCTTTTCCTCCCTCACCTACCAGACATTCAAGCTAGAAATTGAATCACTCTCAATTATATAGAATCATAGAAAGATTTTGGTTGGAAGGACCTTCAGTGGTCATTTAGTCCCACTGTGGGCAGGGGCATCTCTCACTACATCAAGTTGCTTGAAGACCTTGAGTGCTTCCAGCAATAAGGCACCCATAGCTTCTCTGGACAACCAGTGTCAATGTCTCACCACTCTCATAGTTAAAAATGTCTTCCAAGCTAAACCTACTCTATTTCAGTTTAAAAGCATTGCCCTTTGTCCTGTCACTACAGGCCCAGGTAGGAAGTGTCTTAGCTGTCATTCCTGTAAGCCCTCTTTAATTTACTGAATGGTTGCAATAAGGTCTCCCCTGAGCCTTCTCTTCTCCAGGCTGTACAACCACAACTGTCTCAGCCTTTCTTCATAGAAGAGGTTCTTCAGCACTCTGACAATTTCTGTGCCCTTCCTCTGGGCCAGCTCCAAGAGATCGATGCCTTTCTTGCACTGGGGATCCCAGAGGTTACAGAGATTAGGCAAGAAACCAAAAAGTAGCTGCTGTACAACCAAGTCTTGTTAGAAAAGGTCTTGCTAGCTTGATATGTTTGAAAAAGAATTATAAAGATTCTATGAAGAACATCAGTAACCATTTAACTATGGCCTTGCAAATCCATGAAGGTAACTATAGTGTAGACTGGACATTGCTGGTGTTATTACATCTGATGTGAGCCCAGCAGCAGTACTACCTGCCAGTAAGTGTCTGTCTGGCTTGAGCTATCACTGCCCTGAGGTTCAGCTGAAGCTATAGCTTAAAGGCTGGTTGTTAAATGCTCTCTTTCAAGCAATTTATAACTCCTTCTACTTCCTATATATGTATGTTTTGGTTGCAGCAAGTGCTGACTTGTGAAGAGCAGGACCCTTTTCACTTTGGGGAGCTTTCAGGTGTTTGGCTGTTTATCTCTTCTATATGGCTAGTTCTTCATCCTCATTTCAACTGACAGAAAGGCTATGCCGGATTCAACTCATCTTTTTCTTCCTCTTGGCACATGCAAGATTACCAAATGTTTCTTTGGAAATTCCAACATTATCACTGTAGATAACTGGAGATTTCCTTCTGTATGAGGGGAATTATTTTCAAACCTGAACATGTAAATTATTTTTTTAAAAAATCTTGCACAATTTGAAAGAAAATACTTAATCCTAGCATAGTTGTTATGAGATCTGTATGATAGTTATCAAGTGAAATTATAAAATATGCCTGATAAAAGCAGGACAGTAAGTATCACAAGTTAATGACACAATTTATCTTCTTTTAGAACACATATTCCAATTAATTTTCTACTGCTGTCTCTTCAGAAGGTTTAGTTTTGAAAATCAGGTTTTCCTAAAATTTTAATTAGGTTTTTTTTTTCCTTTTCCAAATCCTATTTTTTTTATTTTAACACCACAAAGCTCTCCTCACTATCTCAGAAGCACACAAAGTGGATCATGCAGAGAAACACCTGGATTGTATTGTTCAGGAGTGAGGAAATTGAATTGAAATTTGGATGGCATCCTCCATGGAGCTGTAGGCTTCCACACAATGGCTTTAGGTTCATCATTGCATTCCAACTGAGCTGGCTGTTCTTCCTACCACAACAGCTCCCTCAGGAATCCAGGTGGCCACTGCCACTCTCACTGAGATGCTTTCTGTTTTGGTTTCATAACCAGAGGAAATGATGAGAGTGTAACAGAACACAGTCGGCGACTCAGATATTACAAGCAATCTATTAATCTTTGGGGGCTAATATCACAAAGTAAGGAGTGCAACACTACTCCCAGTTTAATTGAAAACTCTCTGCAATAAAGGACAATTAATGGGAAATGAACAATTTGGTGTTTCAGGAGGGGTGGAATGATGGAACCTCAGAGTATATAAAAAATTTGAGCAGTGTGGATTTGACTCTCTCCTGTGACAGGTAGAAAACTACTTAGTCATTTGGACATGTGCAGCATCTAATGCTCTGTGGTGCTATTCTGCAGGGCAGGCCAAACTATGCCCAGTTGTGCTCCCCCCCCAGCTCTCCCAGCATACACTGATGTCAGTGGAAAAACAATAAGGTATTTAAAACCACTGCAACTGATGCCATGGTGAAAGTTGGAGTTTGCAAGTTGATTACCAGAGCTAACAATGTTCTTGCTGTTGTTTTACAACTCAATGGGTTTAATGGGCTCCATCTCATACCAAAAGGGGTGTATTTGACCTTCTTCATGAAAACACCTTGGAAGAAATAGGACATAAATGGGATTAGCTGGGGATTTTTTTCAGTTATTTGAATGCAGATTTGGATGTGGGAGACCCTGAGATTTCATTTCTCTCTTTATTACTATATTTGCTCTTACTCCATGCATAGAATCCTAGAATTGTCTAGGTTGGAAAGGAGCATTCAGATTATCTAGTCCAGCCACCTATTTTCCTTGTGCCACACAGTGGCACTCAGGATCATTTGTTCCATGACCTTCCCAGGCACCAAGGTTAGACTGACAGGCCTGGAGTTCCCAAGATAGTCCTTCCTACTCTTCTTGTGGATGAACATCATGCTGGCTAGATGCCAGTTATCTGGGAAGTCTCCAGTTTGTCAGGACTGATAAAAAATGATGGACAATGGCTCAGTGAGCACTTCTTGCAGCTTCCACAGAATGTTATGCATGTCCAGGTGTAGGAGTAGATTCTCCACTATCCCATTGGACTACAGGGCTTCATTCTGTTCCCTGTCCTACTAGCTCAACAACGTAACAATATGATAGAGAAGGTTGGACCAACATCTCACAAAACAGGAAATCCATTATTTAGTTTTGATAGCTGCAAAAGGATCTGGCACACCTTGAGATTTTAAATGTCAGTATGACAACCAGCATTGGCACAAGTTTTGGCCCTTTTGTGTTTTTGGAAAAAAATGCTGCCTTTGATTCTTTGCAATCAGTGACAAAATGCATTGGCCTGGAGACTTTACAGAAACAGACAATTTTGTTGAGCATAATGCTTCCTGGCTAGCACTTTGTTCAAGGACAGCATAAGCTTTTATGAAAACTAAAGACAATTTCCATTCATTTCCTCCTGGCATACTGTCCTAGAGGAGGTCAAGCAATCTGTTTGGCCATCATATGCTCTCACTTGAGATTTTTCCAATTCAAGGTGAGGAAAGATGAAAAGCTGGGAGTGCAAGTTATTTTGAGTAACGTCTGTTTGGCAGCGGTTGCTGCATTTTTTGGTTTTTTACAATGACAATTCTCTGGGAAAAAAGCAAGAAAAAAAAGGCTTCAAATAAAATAACCCTCAGCGTACAATAAAAAGTGTTTAGGTTTTTGTAAGGTGGGTTTTATTGATTGTGTTACATGTTTGCTGCAAGCGTTGGAGAGGTGCTTGTATTTCAGTGCTCAGCTTTCATTGCACTGGCCTTGGTTTACTCTCTGGGATCTGTATATTTGTAAGATGTCCCCTCCCTGGAGGTGTTTAAGGCTGGGCTGGATGAGGCATTGAGCAACCTGGTCTAGTGGGAGGTGTCCCTGCCCATGGCAGTGTTGTTGGAACTAGATGATATTTAAGTTCCCTTCCATCACAGAACATTCTATAAGTTTTCATGGGAGGAATTTCACTACAGCCTGATAAGCTGGAAGATGAGTTTGAAGGAGGGAGTGAGCATCACCAGGATGAGGAGAGTGTAGAAATAGAGAGGAATGTTTTTCAGTTTGGGAAAAATGCTTGGCTCATTATCTTCCTAAAAACCTTTGGCTGTGCAGGCATCAAGGCAATGTGCCATTTTTGGCTGCCTCATAATATCAACAGAGGCACCTGTAATGTCACAGTGTGAATGTTGCTTTGTGGAAATATCTCAGGCATGCTATGCCTGAGCTGTTTTATTGCTGGGATTTGCCACATCAAAATAAATAAAGATTTAGAGTCATAGAATCACAGAGCTGGAAAGAATCATTAAAGGTCATCTAGTCCTGCAGTGAGCAGAGACATCTTGCACTAGAGCAGGTTGCTCAGAGTCTCGTCAAGCCTAGCCTTGAATGTCTCCAGGGATGGAGGTCTCCACTACCTCTTTGGATAATTTGGGCCAGTGTCTCACCACCCTCATAGTGAAGAATTTGTTTCTAATGTCTAATCTAAACCTCTCCTGCTCTAGTGTAAAACCAATGCCCCTTGTCCTATTGCTCCATGTCCTTAAAGTCTCTCCTCAGCTTTCTTGACACCTTCCTTCACATACCAGTAGGTTCCTATTTAAAAAAGGAAAAATCCTAAAGCTTTGACCAGGATTCATCTGCATGTTCAGTCACAGGAATTTTAATGTCCTGAGAATAAAATTTTAAGCTAGGTTGTGAAGCTGCTTTTGAATTTGACCTCTTCAGTGCATGCTCTGGGATATAGATTGCTATTTATCTGACCCTAAGGTAGACACCTGCATCTGAGCCTCCAAGTGGCTTTCTGGATTCCACTGACTGTGCTGATTAGTTCTCCTCTGACTGTAATTGAAGAGTAGACAGACACCTGCCTCTCCTGTAAAGGTCTAATCTCAGATGTCTGAATCTAGACCTTAACCCACATTTGCTAAACCAGAGCTGAAACAAGAAAAGCTGAAGACCTCAGTTGAAAACAAAATTATTTATACCTCATGACAAACCCACTAGTTTTTCCTGACTCCACCTGGTGGCCAATGTGCCACCCAAACTGTGAAGATGGCTGATTTTAGCACTAATGTCATCATTGGTTTATCTGAAATATATCCTTCCATGCTGTTCACCCTTGCTTCCTGCCTTTGCTCACATTCAGATCACCTGAGATGTACAAGGCATCTCGAGCAAATTTGTCAAAGGGATTAGAGCACCAGTGGTCCAGTAATTAGCAGCTGAAGCACATGATCATATTTTGATCATTGATGGTAATTGCCATTGCTAGGTCTTTCAATGGAAGTCTTAAAATGAACACAACTGTTTAAACTAGAGCAGGGCAGGTTTACATTAAACATTAGGATGAAGCTCTTCACCATGAGGGTTGTAAGGCTTTGGAACAGCTTGCCCAGAGAGGTGGTGGAGGCCCCATCCCTGGAAACATTCAAGGCCAGGCTTGATGAGGCTCTGAGCAACGTGAACAAGTATGGAATGTCCCTATTCACTGCTGGGGGGTTGGATTAGATGACATTTAAAGGTCCCTTCCAACTCCAACTTACTTAATTTCTTTACTTTTCTCTTTGCATTCGTGCACTTCATGACGAGTCTTCATCATTATCCAGGTTTTTACATGGTTAGGAGAGTAGATTGTGAATCATGCTTAGAACAGAACCACTAGGCTGTTTTTTTAACTTCCCCCATCTTTTTCTCCTATACTTTTTATGTGTGATTTCAACCCCTGACTACAACTTAAGGAAAAAGACGTTACCGTCTGTCGCTCCTGCAGCGCATCTGTTCACTACATCATTAATCCTAGATTTGCACAAGAAGACAATTGACATTTTTCTTACAGCAGGATAGAGTTACTAAAAGACAAGAAACATAGAAAGTCTACAGACATTTTAGAAAGCTGTTACTTTTAAACCAGTGTAGAGCTGTCGTTTGCATTTCTTCCTTGACAGCTGCAGTCAGGAACTTTCTAAAATGTGGCCTCTAATACAAACTGCATGTTGTTTTACAAAGTAAAAAAACCCAAAACAGAACAATTTGTTTATACCCTTCTGCAAGTCTGTGCATGGGTGGTGGCAACAAAGAAATATTTACTGGGCTGACCTGGGCTCACTCCCATAGCATCTTCATCTCACTTGTTTTGAACCACCTTAAAATGTTATGAGTTTTGAGGCAGGTATTTCACTAGTTGGTAAAAGGTTTAGTATTGCCATGTTGGACTCATGATCCATGTATTTATCTACAGATCATTGTGCCACAACACAGTCAAAAAATAGGTAATATAATTATCTAAGTCAGGAGATTTTGAAAAATGCCTCTCTGCCACCCCAATACAGTGCAAAAAACTTAGGGGAATGACACAGAAGATTTTTAATGGAGGATTTTAAGCTCTTCTTACTCTGGCAAGTAAGTGGATTGATGCTGGAATCACCGAATCACCTAGGCTGGAAGGGACCCTTCTAATCATCAAGTCCAACCATCAGTGTAACTGACAAAAATCATCACTAAACTATATCTCTAAGCACTAAACTAAATCTCTAAACACTAAACTAAGCTGTTCACACAGCTGATCTCCAAACCCTTCCAAATGCAGAATGGGAGCTTATATCCCAGAAGCCACAAAAAGGTTTTATCTTCTTAGCATGATTGCTTGTTTTCAGCTAACTGAGCAGTTAGATGGAGAGAGGAAATTTGTAAGAGCCAGCTTGGAAAGAGGAGTCTTTTCTTTCTTTTCTGAGCGCTTTATATTTTAGATAGTCATCTATTTTATATTAATATGAACAAAAAAGGCTTGTCTCCTTAAAAAGGGGCTGGAAATGCTCATATGAGCTGCATTGAAGTTCACTATAGTCTGTGATTGTCTGTATTGGAAGTTTTTGAGTTGCTGGCATAGCTTGCAGCAGGATCCAGGTTATTTGCATGTACTTCTTGACAACGTTGAGCCTGCTAGCTCTGAGTGAGCTCTCATTACTTCAAATGGATTCTTAGTCATCAAGAACCTTCCCCTTTTAGGAATCTTAACATAGAAAAGTTAACCAAATGCTCATGGCTGATGCACTCTTGGCTGTGAATGCCTGTGTATAAAGCTTTTAGCTGTAACCTGATTCACATCTGCTCTCAGCACTTAAGCTGATGAAAAGTGACAAGCCTGAACCACTGCCACTGACCCAGCCTTTTTCCCTCCTTTTTTTTTTTGCTAAGTAAATGGCAAAAAATCATACTAATTATCTATAACAATCTGTAATTTCCCAACTCTTTGCAGAATTATGCAGACCATTTTCTGTGTGGTTCTAACCACAAAGTACTGGCTCCAAGGGTCACAGTCCAGCTAGTCAAGGAAAAAGCACTGGGACTCGTTATGGGGATACATGCCAGCTCAGAGAAAGTAACATTTGTTCCCTCCTGGCAGCCAAAAAAAGCCAAAAATGACCCCTTCACCTTCTCCTTAGGCTTGAAACGGTTATCTGTATGATTTACTGTCTGATGTTGGAAAAAAGTTTGGGTTACTTGAAATATGCACAACGAGCAGCTTTCCAACTGCAGGGATAGAAGTCTTGCAGTGAAATCTGTGCATCCGGCAGCCAACACACAGTGCTCGGAGCCCTGCCAGTTGGACATGCTGCAGTGTAGCAGGTCATCTAAACCCCACAGCAAGTGGATAAACACAGACATATTCACTGTGAAGCTGCATGATCCTCTGGTTCTGTTCTCTCCGTAATGTTTTTGGTTGTTTTGTTTTTTCTTGAGTACCTCCTGACTTTGGGAACAACTCTTATTTGCTTTTCCAAAGGGTAAGTACCAATTACTGAAGGGGGCTTACAAGAAAACTGGGCGGGGGGGGACTGTTTGCCAGGACATGGAGAGATAGGACAAGGTGCAATGGTTTTGAACTAGAGCAGGGCAGGTTTAGAATCAGACATTAGGAAGTTCTTTACCATTAGGGTGGCACTGGTACAGATTGCCCATAGAGGTGGTAGAGGCCTCATGCCTGTCCCTGCTCACTGCAGGAGGTGGACTAGATGACCTTTGAAGGTCTCTCACAACTTTATGATTCATAGAATCATAGAATGGTTTGGGTTGGAAGGGACCTTAAAAATCATCAAGTCCCTTCCATAGGCAGGGACACCTCCCACTAGACCAGGATGCCCAGTGCCTTGTCCAGCCTCCAGAGAGGGGGCATCCACACCTTCTCTGGGCAACCTGTTCAAGTGTCTCACCACTCTCACTGTAAAATTGTGTGTTATTATGTGCCTCCTGGTATGTAGAAGAGATGACTCCTTTACTGCTGTTTAGGAAGAATTAAGCTTCTGTATATTCAGGTGCCAGCTCCACTCATAGGTGGAGAAGGGTTTAGGTTGACATATGATCCTGGGATCTGCATTTCTGAGGGGAGCAGAAGCTGAGCCTCCATGTAGCATGTGGCCAGTTCCATTACTAATAGATTTTAATGGGACAGATTAGCTCAGGGTTGTAACTTTGCCAGTGCACTCACGCTTTTTGACCTGGAGCTGAGCTGAGTTCCATAGGCAGAAAAATCTTGTATCTGCTCACAATATATTGCTCAGTCCTAAAAACACTATAAAAGTTAGTTGCTGAAGGGTGGGATAGGACTCTCTTTTACCTGGATTCTCCGTTTTACCTATATGCCTAAAAGTTGGGAAAAAAAACCATGGTATTGGAGAACATGGAGGAGCAATTTTCAAAGTTAATTTTAACTGCCTTTCCCTATTTCCTGATAGTCTGGAATCTAAAAGTGGAAAGCACAACATGTTTCAAATGAAACTCAAAGCAATCAGTTGGCATGACTTAGACAGCCAAACTGTTGATTCTAATTGAGAGAGATCATGCTACTGTGCCATGACAATATAGCCTGAGTTCAGAGGCAATTATTAAAAATTCCTATTGACAACACAGACATTTAAGTCACTCAGAGTGTTTGAGGGCCTAGATGCTCGTACTTAGGAATCACAGAATCATGGAATAGTTTGGGTTGGAAGGGACATTAAAGATCATCAACTTCCAACCCCCCTGCTATAGGCAGGGACACCTCCCACTAGAGGTCGTATTTATGTTAGCAGCTAGTTTCAGATAGAGTCAATGACAGTTGACAATGCTTTAAAAACACCCTTTTTCAATCCTTTTGGACTCCTGCAGCAGTAAATTCCACCAAGGAGTCAAAGCTCCTGGGTTCAAATAGCATTTGATATTATGAGCACTGGGATTTAGTTTGGTGCTGTTTCTTTGGCTGCTAGGTTGTATCTCTCTAAAATCCCTAGTGACCATGAAAGCTAGCAGGATGAGAAGTGTAAGAATGTTGTTTATGGAGTTTCTGACTACTGATTTTAAACTAGATTTGACATTAGGAAGAAGTTCTTCACCGTGATGTGAGGGTGGTGAGACACTGGAAGAGGTTGCCCAGAGATGTAGTGAAGGCTCCATCCCTAGAGGCATTCAAGGCCAGGCTTGATGAGGTTCTGAGCAACCTGATCTAGTGCAAGATGAAGCTGCTTCCTGCAAGGGGGTTGGACTAGATGACCTTCAAGGGTCCCTTCCAACCCAACACATTCTATAGTACCGTCATGTGGTTGTCCATCCAGTTCTCTGCATTGCTACTGTGAGCACAGACACCAAACAAACATAAACAAAGTCCTGGGGCTGGGGGGTAAGTAAATCTCTGCTAATACAGTTAGATACTGTAGCTAAATAAAATTCTTCATGATTTACAGGCAGAAGGAATTTTCATAGCCTGCTGTCCCCTAGCAGCTGAATCTACTGATAAGTCACATATTTTGGATACCACATTTCATCACCAGTACCTTGATGCTTTCTTCCCCTAATAACCCTAGTATTTCCATTTTCTAAATACGTCCCCATGCTCCGTGTGTTTTGTACCATTTTAAACAGCTCCCTCATCTCAAAGATGCTGACATCTCCCAAAGTCTGAGTGCTCTTTTAGGCACCTTCTTTGTCATCATCTAACCACATTCTGTATATTTACCTTAGGAAGTCATTCCTCATTAGTGAATCCCTCTGCATTCCAGTGAATAAAGTGCTACCACAGTGACCACATTTAATGAACCCCTGCTGATTTGACATGTCATAGGCTTCATGAGACTCCTGCTTATGAATGCACTAACAGTCCAGGAAGGCAGTGTTCTTCACCATCTTCTGTGGACCATCAGAGCAGATTGAAAATAGACAATAGAATTTTAACAAATACAGTCTTGCGAGAAGAGACTCTCTTCTTGCAGGAAGTCTTTGGAGTTTTTAATCTTTTACTCATTCAGATGTCAAGGATGAATGAACTTCTGACATAGCTTGAACCAATTATTCACTGATCCAGAAGATAAAGGTGTACAATCAGTAAACTATCATACTCATACTACACAAAATGATTGCACTTTATTCTGAGACAAGGAGCATTTTCAGGATATTTCAAACTCATTTATCCTTCCAATTAAAAAATGATGGCAACTTTCACCAGTTAGTGTTATTATTTCTAAACTGGTTTGGATAGCATCTAATAGGCAAAGTTTTCCATTGTGATCTGCCCTACATCCTTATATCTCTGTGGCACACAGTCATCTGTTTGCATGCACCAGCACTGGGAAAGCTGTGAGTGAAACAGAATATTTGCCATTAAAAGATGTGCTGTGGAAAAGGAGAGGGGGAGAGGTGTGCAATGAAAACATGTTTCACAAGAAATAATACTATCTCAAACCTGAAAATAATATAAAGAGCTTTATTTACCTACTGCTGGGACTCAGTCAGTGCTGCTACCTACATCTCTTGCACTCAGCAAGTATTTAAGTAAAGGGCCTCCAAGTAGTTTATATATAAATTAGGAATAATATGAGGGAAGGGAGGTGATGTTAAGGCACAGCAACTAGAAAAGTGAGTGGCACAGATTGCATAGCTGAGCTTGGCATACAACTTTCTCCCCCAAAGGTGGTTTGGGAGGAGAAATAAAACCCTATATCTTTAAATAGAAAAGCTGGGATGGTTTTCTTCAATATCACTGAATTTATGGTAAGCAAAAGGAGATGGTGAATACTCTTGTGATTTTGCATTATATTTGAGATTGGATTCTTTTCTTTTTGTTCCCATTGGCCTCTAAAGAGAAGTATTAATTTTCATTATAAAGGGAGGACAGAATCTACCAGATCTTTATTCTCTTTAAAATGAAAGCCCTAAAATATATGAGTTTCATTATGGCTTGTTCTTAGGGCCTTGAAGTCAGAGATAAAGCATTGCTAAGTATGTTGGACAAGAATGG
>VZTY01025026.1:0-32851 GCA_013400935.1 Turnix velox | reverse complement strand
CCCCACTGCCACATATGAGCAAACATGCCACAGCCACGTGGTTTGAGGGGGTCCAAGGGTGGTGGTGAGAGGTGAAGGAGTGGGTGAGGGGGGAGCAGGAGCCTGAGCTTTGTGTTCCTAGCAGCATGGAATCATTGAATCATACAATATGTAGAGTTGGAAGAAACTTCTAAAGATCAGCTAGTCCAATCTCCCTGTAGGAAGCAGGGACATCTTTAGCTAGTTCAAGTTGCTCAGAGAATCATCAAATCTGGCCTTGAGTGATCTCCATGGATAGGGGCTCCACCACATCTCCAGGCAATAGGTTTGTGGTGTCTCACCACCCTCGTAGAAATGCTTCTTCCTAATATCTAATGTAAATCTACTCATTTCCCACTGCATCTTAATCCCTCTGAAGGGACAGGAAAGATAAATCAAAAACCTCAAGTCTTTACAGCAAATTCAATTTTGAATGTTTCTCAGAGGGCTTCTTAGAAGGCCTTACAGCAGACTGTCCTGGGAAATATATTGAATTGGCTTCTCTGTGCTTTTCTCTACTATCTTAGGCTTATCTCCAGCTATAACCTCTCCCATACTGGAGCTTGGCTTGACTAGTTATGGGTTGGCTGTTCTTCTTCATAGTAAAGACCATGCAGGGCTGAGGCTTCACTTCACTGTTGACTTCACACACAGCCAGCTCATGGCTTGTGGCTAAGTCAGGAATGTGTGGGGTCAGGGAATGTGGGAGAGGACCACACAGTCAGCCATGCATGCCTGTAGGGAAAAAGCGATGGGAGCACATGTGAGGTGGTATCAGATCAACACCATTCTGAGTGCATGAAATTCCATATCTCCTCATATTCCTGCTCTTCTCCTCATACATACTTTCTTGGGCTGGAGTTTTGGAAAGTAATGCTGACCTTTTAGCCTTTGAAAAGAACAGAAGATCTGGAGTACTAATTGTTGTAATGGGAACTTCACCCATAGAGACATCAGTCTCAGCCATGGCCTTGAGATGTCAAAACAGGCATGGGTGACATGAAAATTCCCTTGAAACCCTCAAACCTCAGCAAAGCTTGGAGAAACATAACATTGTACCAATGTTTTAAAAGGGTAAATGGAACAACCCAAGTAATTACAGTCTTGTCAGATTGACATTGATCCCAAGCAAAATAATGGAATGGCCGATGCAGAGCTCAAATAGTAAAGACATACAGGAGGGTAATGTAATTAATGCCAATCAATGTAGTTTTCTGAAAAAAACCTATATATCTTGTCAAACCATCCTGATGTCTTTTTTATGAGATTACAAGTTCAGTAGTGCAATGTAATAGTTTTGTTGTAATAGACTTAGACTCCTATACGGCTTGGCTTTGTGGTACATGACATGTTGATTAAGAAACCAGAAGGATACAAGCTTAAACCAGAAATTACTGCAGAGCTAAAATCTGACAGAATATTAGATCTTAAAATTAGTTTTGGAATGGGAACATCAAGCAGAACTGTTTCTAGTGGGCCAATGCATACGATTTGCTGATTCTCAGTTATTTAATGTTTCGAGGAACAATGTGGAAGAAGAGATACTGATTACTGATAAAGTTTTCAGATTTCATGGGTCGAGGGAGTGATACGTCATGAATAGAATACAATCACTAATAAAAATACAAATACAAATCACTAATACTAAATAATCTGGACTATTTGATAGCAGTAAAGTCAAATGTGTAGGAACAAAGGCCACAGATTGTTTCTATTTTCAGAGGTAGTGATTCAGAGAGATGTTTGATGTGTTCTAGTTTATCAATCTTTGAACATCAGTGCCAAAAATGAGTAATGTAGCTTTGGGAGGATCTTGAGTAAAACTAGCTGTATCACCTTTATGTTTTGTGCTGATGTCACTGCTATCAGAATATTGTATGTGGTATCGACGAGGATGTTAAAAAACTAAGAGTAATTCAGGCAAAATTCCCAAGGATGATTAAGCAATTAAGAAACATGCACATAATGGAAGATTTTAGAATATCATAAATATGGTTTGAGTTAAAGAAGTAGAAAGAGGCTTGATTAGGTCCTTTTATAAACTATTGCAGAAAATAAACATTGCAAATGGCTCTTCAATCTGTTGGAAAAAAAAAAAAAGATGAGAAGAGCTTGATTCAGCCTGAACCTAGAAAATCTCATCCTTGAAATTAGACTCCAGTTTTTCAAGGGTCTTATTAAATCCTGCAAATAACTGGGGCTTTTAAAATCAAGATATCTTCTTAAAATTCAGGATCTAGTTCAAAGCTGTTATGCCAGAGTGCAGAATGATGGTGATGAAGATCCTTTAAAATGCATATCACTTTAAAGTAATTTTGGGTATTCTTGTCAGTCTGTGGCAAAGTTCAGATTAGCTTCACTGATAAAAAATCCATGCCCTGCCATATATGTCATTATGTTTGCTCATCCCACTCCTCACTCTGAGATCTTTCTTGTGGCCACCTATTCAGTAACACATCACTTCCTCCTTTTCTATTGGGAGACAAGTTGACCTGTTCAAGAAGGTAGTTCTTTGGAATAGCTCATTTTCCAGAAAGACTGGAAGATAAATAATACTAAATAAAAGTCCTGCTGGATGCTTTTCTTGCTCTGGGTAAGAGCCTTGCCTTTGACTGCTGGAACTTCATTTCAGCCCCTGGTAAAATCTTTTGGAACCTCCCTCATTCCCACCTTCCATCACACTTGAGCTGAAGGCCCAGTCTTCTGAGTGTGCTATACTGAAAAACTAGAGGACATTAGAAAATGAGAGCTGGTGCCTCTCTCCATATTTCACAGCCTTTCTTTATCTGCCTACCAAAAAAATGGTTTTCAGAGGATATATAGAGAGAAAGCCCTAATCTTATATAGTGATGCCCACACTTAATCAGTTAACTGTACATGCACTCCTGCTAGTAAAAGAGAGCTGGTTTAGAGAAGACTGCAGCTCATATCATATCCCTAAACCCTGATACAATCCTGGGATTTAGTAGAAAGGTTTTTAACTTTGGAATGGGAGGAAAACAATCAGATGGCTGTTGGGGAAGAGCTTCATAATGAGTTCATTGAGCATTTTTTCTATAAGAGCATTCTTTGCTTCCCATCCTCCAAGTTTCTCTTTCTGAAAATCTTTGCCCGTAAGTATGAATCTGAGTTCAGTAACAATATTTAGCTTTCATGACATCAAGTCTCACATTTAGTCTCCAAAGCATTTTCTGAGCATTAATTAATTAAGGTTCTCCTTCCTCACGTGTGGTAAGGATTTGTCGTAGTTGTCTTCTGACTTGTCAGACAAAGAAAGGTTGTGATTTGCCAAGGTCTACTCAGTAACCAGTGTCAGAGCCATAATTATTACTTTGGGTTCTGGTTCAATGTCCTTTGGTCTGTTATTCTTTTAATTTTTTCAACAGTGTCATTTAGAAAGATAGCTTTGAAAGGAACAAGGGTCAAGGTAATTATCTGATTATGAGGAAGTGTAGTCAAGCTGACCAGAGGTCTATGCATTTTTTCATTTCCTTATATTATCACTACCTTTATTTGCCTGGTTCATGTATCACCTCAGATATGTTTGGGCTTTGTCTGGGAGATTACTACTTGTTATGGACCAAACCCAAACTAGAGAGGGTGCTGAAATTAAACAATGTGGGCAGTCACACTCCAGTTCTCAAGCCCAAATCCCATCCCTGTTTAATTTAGTGGAATAGTTGTAGCTTTTGTGTCTGACTTCACCATTTATTAACTTGAGGTCATATTTTGGGCCCCATGTGATTTGATACCATAAGAAAATAAGGATCATAATACTGAATAAGCTGTACAGTGAATGAAGAAAGGATGTGCTTTTCTTTCCTTTTTCAATTGTCTGCTCTTCCAAACCACACTCTTCCCTCCTTGGTGCCACACTGCTTGCCCCTGGTATGACTTTGAGGATGGATAGCAGCCGTGTGCATGATTGTATCAAAACCCAGGGACAGGTCTGGTAATTTGAGACACATTTTCCTTCTGTGAATGGGAGTAGGGTGTTATCAGTTTGATCCAGATCTGTCTGTGTGCTCCATGCTGCCCATCAGTGGCAGGAGGGGATTCCATGTGGACATTTCTCCTCATTTCTGATTTGACTATTGCTCGTTTTGGGTGCTGGTCACCCTAGAAAAGAGCAAAGCTGCCTCTATCAGCTGATTCCAGGGGTCTTTCACTAAGCAAGAAGGTCAGGACTCAAATTTCCTTTTAGCATTTCTGTAGACAGGGAAGTCTGGGAAAGGGAGATGGTCATTTCTATCTCTGGTCCTTGTGTCTCTTTCCTGTGGCTCGAGATGATACAGCAGATTTAATGACCTCTTTTGTGAAAGAGAAGCAGAGGCTGATAGCAGGTGGTAGGGGCTGATGGAACCTGTTTGCTCCTTTCCCACAATGGTGGATGAGAAGAGCTGTCCCCCTGCCTCTTCTTATCTTTACCAACACTGCACGAAGTGAGACACTGAGCTCTTGCTGCTGTCATTGCAGCTTTCATCCCCCAGGTTCAATGCTTCTGTCCCTCCCACGTTGCTGCTGAATTTCTGTGGAAGCAGAGCCTGGTGTGGAGGGGCAAGAGACAGCAAAAAGCTACTCGTGTGTCCCTACACTTTCACAAGTTTGTTTTAGCCTTTGAGTGGAATTGTTATTCTTAAATCTGCTTGTATCCAGGAGGTTGGAGATGGGGTAAGAGTGAAAGAAGCAGTCAATAAAGGCCTCTTCCATTGTCTGGGGGGGCCAAAAGGCCACCTTCTGGACTAAAGGCTTGACTCTTGCAGTCAAAGGTATAGGATGTTATTTTTTCTGGACAAACAAGTGATCTTTATGCTTCCTTTTACCTAGTTTCCATGTCATGGATTTATGATTGATGTATCTAACCACTTGGATTTGTGGAAACCATCATTCTATATTGTAGGCATCAGAGAATGAGAAGTAGAAAATAATAACTTGTGGGTACAGTGGTCCTGGGATGGATTTGACCTCCACATTGCCTTACAAACCCCAGACTGCTATGGTTCCCTCCTGCAGCTACTCTAATGAACTGAAAAAATGGTTTTGGACATACTTTCCTGTGTTGCTGAGACATAAATACACTCTAAGTGAGGACTACATAGTGTTTTCCTGTTTGTGCATAAAAAATAATGGAGCAGTAAGCCAGTGACCCAGAGGTGAAAGCCTGTTGCTTCCATAGTGCCAATTTATTACACATGCAAAATTTAAGTATATAACTTCATTCCAGTGTAGTTATAGAGCTTTAGACTGGTTCCTCTAATCTGTTTTTCAGTGATTTAATTTCTAAGCACTCCTCTTTCAGCCCAGGGTTCTGTTGTATAACAGCTGTTTTTACTATTTTGAGAAGCTTTTTGCTCTATAATTACCAATTGAATGGTCATTCCCACCCATGTGTTGTAGCAGAGATGGTGGAATCAGTCTACCCTGGTGGTTGGATGCTCCAGAGGTGATTCTGCAGATCTGGAAACCCCAACTGAGGCCAGACTCTCAGAGTTTGCTGCACTTGAGTTCCTGAATTATTCCTACAGACATCAGTCATCAACCTCAAGGTGGAAATCAGTCAGGGGCTTAGTTTTATTTGGATCAGAGAGCAAAGGAAAGCAGCAATTAAGCTGCAGTATTTCTTCCTGCCATTGTCCAAGCATGAATTCCTGTGCATAGCTATAAAGAAAACATACAATAAGCCTAATGCTTACAGAACACATTGGACTTGACAGTGCACATGTTGGACACCTCTTCCCAGGTGGGCCCTGTGTTTGCCTGGTGTTCTGCTTTTGCATTCTGAGACTATGGAGCATGTGTACATCTAGCATTCCCAGAAAGAAAGCTTTGCTTTTCATGCCTGTGCCACAGAGCTGATCTGCTCAAGCCACACAGACTTGATGCAAAATGGCTGGGGCTAAAACTCATCAGAAAACTAGGAGAAATGCAAAAATTCTGAACCTTTTTTATTTCTTTCCGCAAAAGAAAAACCAAATTCCTCCAGACAGACTGTAGCCCTAGCAGAGGCAAAAGCTAAGATGCTCTGGCATCTTTGCTCCCAGTCAGCAACATGTTTTTACTGTGATCCTGAGAACAGAATGCCATCAAGCTTTCTCTAAGCCACTGGTCCTTTCTTTTCGCCTCTGTTCACTAAGAAATTTGTCAAACTGGGAATCATGGACTTGGTGGCAGAGTGAGTAAAATCATGCTACAGGCTTTGGGTTGACACAACTTTGCCTTCAAGATTTGGGAAAGAGCTTCACGAGTGGACTTGAGAAGGGGTTTACTGGACTGACTCAGAGCTGGGTCACCTTGCAGTTGAAGCTAGATATCAGATTTAACACACCAGTGGTCTGTTTCTGCATGAAAAATATCTCCTGTTCTTGAACCACTTTAGTAGAACCAATTTCATAACACTGTGGAAAACAGCTCCCTCAAAAGAAAAATAAAAGTATCCTCAACAACCTGTGGTTTGGTAGACTGTTCTAACATTTATTTATCCATATTCCATTTCATTCCAAACTTTTTGGAATCCTTTATTTCATGGAAAATGAAAGGATAATAGATGAGGAAAGAGAATAGTTCTGTCATGAATTAAATAGCTGCTAGTTTGGGTTTGCAACTGGTAAACTCTGTAATTGTAAACTCATCAAATCATGTAATCATAGAATCATAGAGTTGGAAGGTACCTCCAAAGCTCATCTGGTCCAACCCCCCCACAGCAAGCAGAGACATCCTGCAATACATCTGGTTGCTCAGAGCTTCATCAAGCCTGGCCTTGAATGTCTCCAGGTATGGGGGCTCCACCAACTCTCTTTTCCAGTGTCTCATCACCCTCATGGTGAAGAACTTCTTCCTAATGTCTAATCTAAACCTGGCATGCTCTAGTTTAAAGCTTTAAACTCTCAGTCTTTCTTTGTAGCAGAAGTGCTCTAGCCACTTAAGGTCCTCCTCATGGTCCTTCCTCTGGACCCTCTCCAAGAGATCCATGTCCTTCTTGTTCTGAGGGCTCCAGAGCAGGATACAGTACTCCAGGTGGGGTCCCACAAGAGCAAAGGGTCAGAATAACTTCTTCCTAAAGTCTAATCTAAACCTGGCATTCTCTAGTTTAAAGCTTTAAAATCTCAGTCTTTCTTTGTAGCAGAAGTGCTCTAGCCACTTAAGGTCCTCCTCATGGTCCTTCCTCTGGACCCTCTCCAAGAGATCCATGTCCTTCTTGTTCTGAGGGCTCCAGAGCAGGATACAGTACTCCAGGTGGGGTCCCACAAGAGCAAAGGGTCAGAATAACTTCTCTTCATCTGCTGGCCACCACTTTTATGATGAAACCTAGGATATTATTTAGCCTTCTGGGCTAAATAATCATAGACACCATTAGGCAATCCCTCCTTGTGGTTGATGAAGCACAAGAGCGTGTGCCTCAGTGAGAATAATGGCTCCTGGATATTCAAATTTCAGCTTTATATGGCCCAAACAGCACTGCTGTAAACAGCATTACTTTGCTTGTTGTTAATAAAACACTCTAATGTAATCATTATTTACCTGTCCCGTGTCCTCCCAGCAGCAGCTCCAGGCAGACATGTCTGTGCAATTTGAATTAACGCAAACTGCTTAAAACTTGAATGCTTAGTTTATTTTCAAATGGTAAGGTCAGCATCATTATCCTTGGTGGATTCAATTACCAAATCCTGCATAATCACAGAGCGTGCTTCCTGTCTACTAATCATGACTTGCTCTGCATACATTATGTGCAAATATAACCAAAACAAGGGATGGCATTTCCATATGTTTTGTGCCTGTAATTACTTCTTACAGGTTGCGTTTAACTTTCTTAGTGTAATGTAAATTCATTTTATTTGCTTTGGTTTTTTTTTTAAAAAAATAAAGCAAAACACAAAAGAATAATAAAAACTGGTGGCAAGCAAAAATAGGAAAGCATCTGTATGCAATTAATCCTTCTGCTTCGTTTAGACCCCACGGAATCTAAGTCACAACAGCAGAACAAAGTTGTTAGAGACATTGCATTTGGAAACGCCTCTCACAGGGAACAGCATGCGTAATTAATGGCTTTAGAATTACTTTGTTGGTTTTGCTTTAGTTTTGCTGAAGGAAGAGAATTTAAATAAACTTGTATTCAACTTTTTTTCCCTTTATTTATTATTGAAACCTTCACTGCTACTGCAAACAAAATTCTTAATTACAAGAACAGGAAGAATTAGCACACATTAAAAAATGCGGTCACCTAATTAAATGTAAACATCTTCTAATGAGAGAAATTGCATTCTTGGAGAATGCTTGGTCTATAAGCAGTGTGAAATCAACAGGTGTCTTTCCCAGAGCTCAGGCAGTTTTCAGAGTGGTTCAATATGTGGCTGTTCTGTGAATATTTAGTTCTCTGGAGGGTTAGAAGCTGGTACTTTTTAATATTCTTGAAAATATTATTTCCCTCATCCACGCTCCTTGGGCACTTTTATGTATGTACACAAACACGTGCATGGGCACTTTCTTGGACATGGAATTGAAGTATAGAAGTCTCCTTAATTTTCTGTTGTAGGCTCTTGCTTCTCTTGTGAAGATCCTTCCTTTTGTAACCATTTTGGAATATGCCAACTGGGTGAAAAAAAGAATAGATTAATATTAATGCACGGCAAAGGTCCAGTTTCTGCCTTGCCATGACAGCTACTGTGAGGCTGCTATCACACCTGGTTTTAGTCTACATGGATGTCTGGAAGATTTATCAACTCACAACCTGCTCCTGTGTTTGACACATCACTGTACTGGGCACCACCTTAGCTGCTGTGTCCAGTTTTGAGGCCCTCACAACAAAAAGAACATTGAGGTGCTGGAGCAGGTTCAGAGGAGGGCAATGGAGCTGATGAGAGGTCTGGAGCACAAGTCTTATGAGGAACAGCTGAGAAGGCTGAGGTTCTCAGCCTGGGGGAATGTAGCCAGGTTTGGATCAGTCTCTTTTCTTAATTAATAAGCAAGAGGACAAGAGGAAACAGCTTCAAAATGCACCAGGGAAAGGTTAGATTGAAAATTGGGAAAAATTTTTACGTTGAAAGGGTTACTAAGCATTAGAGCAGGCTGTCCAGGAGAGTGGCTGAGGCACTACACCTTGAGGTATTTAAGAGATGGGCAGACACAGAGTTTAAAGATATGGTTTGGTGGTGTTTGTGTTGGTGGTTGGGCTTGATGATCTGGAATACCCTTTCCAGTCAAGGTGTATTCATGATTCTGTGATTCTAATATAATAGTGTAGATACTGGTGGTACCACTTCTTTTTGCATTAGGGTGATTTAGGAGAGAATCAGACTCATTATCTGCAGAATTTTGCATACTGGAGAGTGGGACCACGTATAACAACAAGTAACAGATCACGTTACTTTCCTTTAAGCAGCAATCACGTGAAACTCCCACCAGGCAGTATCACTGCAGTGTGCAAAGGCTCTCACTGAAGCTGAGTTTCCAATATGTCAATAACTTTTCAAGCCCACAGTAAGATACCCCCTGAAGCCTTGCAGGCTAAATAATTCGCAGCCTCAAAGAGTTTCAGTGAAGAGCTTTGGCAGCTCTTGGGAGAGATTAATTCTTGGGTGGGATTTGCCTCCTCCAGTGTCAGATGTTTCAGCGTAGTTTTCTGCATGTGAGCTCCTCAACTGAACTCCTGCAGTCAATGGAGGGGCAAAACAGACACTTTTCAGGTGTGATTTCTCTGACCTGTTTTAGATGTCTGTCTTGGGATGGGATGAATCATGCTCCAGAAGCACCTTCCTTTGCTCTAACGTGAATATCAAAGGACTAGCTCAAACGTGGTGAGGTACTTTGTAGATGTCTAAAGATAGATGAGATGAAACTTGTACAAACCTACAAAACTTGTAGTGTTCTGAGATTTAAAACTAAATCAAGATTGATGAGCTCCCTTAAAACCTGTGTTTTAAAATATTCAAAAAACCCCCTCAAAGGAGGGTGATGCAATTCCTTGTAGCAAATGAAAGCAAAGCAGAGCTTTGCTT
Source organism: Turnix velox (assembly GCA_013400935.1). NCBI lineage: Eukaryota > Metazoa > Chordata > Aves > Charadriiformes > Turnicidae > Turnix > Turnix velox. The sequence goes on along the minus strand of VZTY01025026.1, from coordinate 22,841 downwards.
CTGGATGACACCTGGGCTGTGATTTTACAAGCTGGAGTGACATGTTGGTAGGTAGCAAATCTGTCATTGTGCTTTTTCCCCCTGCCCAACTTGTGAACTCACCAGGAGGCCTCTTCTCAGGGCCTGTGCTTCTGTTTTTGTGACACTTATCTGAAGACAGTTCTCACTTTGTTCAAGACTATTTATCTTGTGGATGTTTAGGGACATTTCTGACCCTCTGTCCTTCTTCTCCTCATCTTGCAGTGCCAGCTACTGCTTCTGGCTGCTTCCACATTGCCTCCTGATAGGGCCATCTAATACTGTCATGACTGCAAAGCTGCTGTATTAATATCAGTGACAAACAGATGTTGGTGCAGTGCATTGAGAAGGTGAAAAAATTCCCTGCAGTTACTTTGTGGTGAGATCAGCAAAGTCCTCTTGCTCCCTTTGGCTCTTGGTGCTCAAAGTGGTATTGGGCATCCATCTGGCCTCACTCATCTCTCTTTCACAGTGAGGTCAAGTCATTCCTTCTCATCAGGGGGTCACTCTTGATTCTACACTATTGTAAAAGAAAGGCAGGATGGGAATTGCTTACAGCATAATATGTTTTTCTACTGGTAAACAAGCATCTAAAGAGGATGAGATCATTATGGGAAGGGTGGATCAAACAACTTCCCTTGATTGGGCGAGAAAAGAGCAATTCAGCTGCTTTTACAGAGCAGCTTATGAATTAATTTCTATCCATACTTTGGACTGCAATCAACACTGCATATGGAGTTTTATTATATATAAACCCAAGACTCAGAGCCCCTCTGCAGATTCTAGGTACCTACCTGGGCCATTACCTGGTCAGGGTCATTTTCCAGTTAGTTTCTCTATCAGGATTTGCTGGTTGTGAGGTGATTAATGACATCACTTCACTATAGAAACCTCTGGGGGTGCTAACCCTCAGTTTGCATATATCTTTATAAGCAGCCTTAAACCTGTGCCTGTTCTCTTTTGATCAAGAATTGCAGATTATTTTCTTCTTATATACATGATTTCATCAAATGCTGATTATTGATAGGTAACAACAAAAAAAAGCTGTTGAGCAAATCATGCTGAAATTTCACAGTTCATTTCTTACCCTCTGCCTACTTTAGATCCCAGCCATGTCATTTATTTAAATATACTGAACCAGTCTAATGTAGTACAGGGCTATATTGATTGTCCCTTGCTACCTAACTTAGAGAGGTTGTTTCTGCATGTATTTATTGCCCTGTATGGTTTACCTGTTTCTCTAGCTTTAGTTCTGAGGCACTGACAATGTGTTTTCAGCTCTGCAGAGCCAAGAGAAATTGTTCTACCAGAAGGCAGCACCTGCACTGTAGCATCTGCTTCATCCCCTCATAACCTCTTTGATCAAAGGCAGGAGCTGGTGATCTCACTGCCCATCTCACACATGATCAAAAACATTTAGGAGATTAGTTTTTGAAGTCTTCTGAGTTATGTCTTCACCAGAATGGTGACCAGAAACACTGTGCTTGGACATTTGATTGTGCTACAGTAAGGGAGAAAGATTCTATTGGACAGACAAACCTGTGTGTATAATGCATCAAAGTTTTGCTTTTCCCAGTTTTTAGGCTACTTTGATTTTCTCCCTCTTCTCCCTGGCAAATTTTGAGCTGTTTTCTTCACATACATTCCTGGGTGGGGTTGGGGGGATGGAAGATCAGAGAGGAACTATGTGTTAGTTTTGCTTCATTTGGTTTTCTGCTTGTATACAACTTTCTTTTTTTAATAATTGAGCCATCTTTACACATTCTGCTGCTCTCATGATACTACAGGGAAGCTGCTGAATTCCCTTAACATTAATTTGCTTGTGCAAGGGAAAAAAAAAGGCAAAAAAAAAGAAAAAATTTCCTATTTTTTTAATGCAAGCAGTGCTGTCTCTCTGGTCTGCACTGATTGGAAAGCATTTGCAAACGCTCCTGTCGTGGTTGCTGAAAACTACCTCCCCATATGTTTTCCTGATTAAGAAATTCAGTCCACCAAATGGCAGAGTTTGCTCAGCTGGAGTTGAGTGTTTGGTTGGGATTAATAAACAGCGTTTCTCTTCCCATACATCTTCCTCTTTAGCATGAAAGAAAACAAATTACTCTGGGGCTTTCCTGCTTTTTTGCTCTTACACAAAAAAAAAAAAGTATATTTTAGGAGCTCTTGCAGTGCTTCTGCCACCTACAAATGCAACATGGAAACAACCTGCAGGTTGTCTCCATCAGCCATTGGCGCCGTCTGTGCCCAGGCAGCACTGGGGCCAGCTGGTTAAGCCATGAATGCTGAGGGAGAGAGAAATAAGTGACTGATCTGGGTTACACAGACTCTTGTGGGGATTTATTGGTAGATTTTCTTTAACAAAGGCTAAGTCGCGGCAAATTTAGTGCTTGGATTGATTGCTGGGGGAGCTGGAAATCCTTCGAGGAGAGGACAAGTGCTGCCCAGGCCAAGCAAAGCCATCATTTCTCATGCTGTCTCGTATGTACTCCTGTTTCTTTTTTAACTTTTCCCATATGGCAGACGCTTTGTGGATTCTAAAAGTCCGTTGTTCTGACTCTGTTCAACTTGGAAAACGTCACCGAGTTTGACAAAAGGGTCACATGAGTTCTGAAAAAATAATAAATGGCCCAAGCTTTGAGGCACTGACACCTGCAGTTGGACATTGAAAGAGCTCACAGCTCTTGAGTGTCCCAAATCTAGCCTAAACTCAGCAGGATTGGAGTTTCTAACACTAATAGACCTCCTGATGGGTTGTGAACTTGCCAAAACTCTGCCTTTGGGGACTGCTGTCTTGGCCAGGCCTGTGATGAAATTTATTTGATGGATATTTTAAAAGATGATGGTGAGATGCTGGATTGATAAATATTTCTGGCTTCCCCCCCTACTCTTTAATTCTAAAGGTCCTTTTCATCTTGATATGTTGATCTTTCTATTTTCTGAATAACCTGAGCAGCCTGATCTAGTGGGAGGTGGAACTCGATGATCTTTAAGGTCCCTTCCAACCCGAACTATTCTATGATTCTATGATTATTAAATACATGCATGTGAAAAAATATAAGCCACATTTTTCTCTTGGGCCCCTCTGTTACATTTCAGCTTAAAGATGATTCTTCTTCATTATCCTTTACTTTTCCTGGTGATAAAGTTTCTGAAAAGATCATTGCATCAAGTGAAACTTTCTGAGATTGGCCTCTGCTCGGAAGGGGATTTTTTTCACTCCCAGGTTGGAAAGCAAATTCTTTTCAGACATTTTCTCACATCAAGGAGAGTAAAGAAAGAAAATAGTGTTCTATTGTCCAAATAAGCTAGATCTGCTTTATTTTCTTTTCTCTCTGAACAGGCTACAGGGACTTGGCTAAATGCTTGGTTAAGTGTAGGGTTTGAGATGAGAACTGAGCCCTGAATCCTCGCAGCAGCGCAGATGGGTAACTTGTAAGTAGAGGCTGACCTGAGAGAGCTTTCTCTCACTGGCTTCCAAATAACTTTGCATTTTAAAAAAGCATCATTTTAGGGTTTTTTTGTTGTTTTTTTTTTTTCACTGGGATCCAGCCTCGGGCTGTATAACTACATTCAATGGGGATTTAGCATGGCACAGAGCCTGTAAGCTGCTGCAAAGGGTGGATTTCACTGAATGTGGAGGTGCCTCTTTCTGAAAGCTGCTTTAACTGGTCCAAGTTATTCATGCAGGCATCTTTGTAAAACATCTGTTTCAAAATGTGCCTAGTGAATGCCATGTTACAAAGTGTTCATTTAATACCAGAGCATAGAAAATGCCATAGTGGGGAAGGGCAGAAGTTGCCAGCTCAATACCCAGTCTCAGCTGGTAGGGAGATGCGGGTGCAAGATGGACACACAGTCAGTTCCTCTGGATCGTCTCCCAGAGCTCCCAGCAATCTGCTATTCTGGGATTACTTGTGCCAGAGGTGGTGTCTTTGTGTTTAATAGCCCTTGATGGATTTTTCTGCAGCTGTCTGCTCCTATTTCTGGCCTGTATTTATGCAAAAGAACAGCAACAGAGAGCAGCCATGGTGTCTCATTATACATCAGCCAGGAGAAACAGAAAATAGCTCTCTACCTTCTAAGTTAGAAGGTTTCCAGACTTTTCCATTTCCAGTTCCCATTATAGTTCTAGCATTTAACCAGCCACTTTAGAGCACTCGTATTCCTTGCCAAGCAGCCATGCAAAGCTGCCAGGTTTCATTCTTTTGACTTGAGGAACACTTATGTTTTGTTGTGCCCCTTTATTGAAGGTAGTGTTACATGGGTGTTTCCTAATATCAGCTGTGTTCAGGAATCTCTGCTGTACAATCAAAGGATAATTTCTCCTCAAGAGTAACACAGGTCTTTTGAAAGGCTATAATATTTCCTGTTTCATCTGTCTGTAGCCTGTGGCATTCTACAGGGGGAGAAAAAGCAGCAGCAGCAACAGCAGAGCCAGGTAAATTCTGATCTATGGGCTGTCTGGCAGACAGCACAGGTCTCATGCTGTTGCCCATATGTAGAAATGAGCAGCAAAGCCCTGCTGATGCACTGGTGAATGACCTGGAACTATCTTCTGAAGGATATTTTGATACAGGACAGAGGTGAACTTTCTGAATATTTTCAGTGAAGTGTAATATAATCATTAGACTGGTGCCTTGGATGGCTAAAAGAATCCCTGTTTCTCTTCTATCCAGGCAAATCATCTCCCTTTTTTCTTTTGGCCAGCAGCTCTATCTATTCAAAAGACATTAGCAATCTTTTTTCTCTCAAATTTTCTAATTGAGTAACAGAGATTAATTAAAGTCGAGTGTGTAATAACCCAGCATGCTGCCTTTGGCAGTGAAGCCACTGAAGAAATTCTTAGCCCCTTCTTCTCATTTCTTCTGCAGAGTCCTTTGCCCTGATTTGGAGTGCTGCTTATAGGCCATGTTGAGTGTACAGTCATTCAAATAACTCAGATTTTAAAAAAAAGAAGCAACGCTTTTAAGCCAACATGATTTAATACACTTTCAATCACAATTATGCAGATGATGGTATTGTCTCAACTCAATGAACAGGGAGCAGCAGGGACCCAGCAGGACCAAGTGACTGGGAGTACAAAGCCTTACACCAACCTTTTTGCCAAAGTTTTGTAGAATGACAGCTTTGGAGCAATTATGTTTGGTTTTGATTTGAGTTTTCCTGCTTCTGCTTCAAGCCTGAGCATGCTTTTATATGTTGGACTCATAGAAGATAGAATCTTTCCCAAACATACTACCTCTTTCAAAGCTTATTCTCTCTTTATTTCAATATTTAGTTTTGCTATTTGTTGTATGGGGTTTGGTTTGAGGGGTTTTTTTCACATAACATCAAGAAAAACCTAAAGGCAATGTGACTGTGACCTATCTATATGTTTTAAGAGCCAGGACTGGGCACCATTATCACTGAAAGAAGATTAATTCATGGAATTCTAAGCTGAGGATACTTTAGAAGTGTATAAATATCTCCAGTTCCTGGTGTTATGAGGGACTAACTGGAGGCAGGCTCGAATCCTGTTTTATGGCAATGAATGCTTTGCATTATCAACCCCCTTTGGAAGCATCTCAGCTGAAGCAGCTGAACCCCGAGGCCCTATAAACAACCAAACACTTCTGCAAATCTTGGCTTCCCTTTGGTTCTTTCCTCATGACAGCTTTTTCCTTTCTGCTGTGTTCTGTGCCACAGATGCATCTTTTCCCTATTTCTATTCACCTCCAGGGAAAAAAAATGTCATTTATCTGGGTTCATATGGTAGGAACCAATAATGCTGTTTAGAATCTCTAGACACTGCTGGAATGTGAATAAATAAAATCAGGAACTACAGATTTACAAAGCAAAAACATATCGGGAATGAGACAAGTTGTGGAAAGAGGACAGCTACCTAATCCAGCTGGAGAGTTTTAAAATCATCTGTTACAGCATAAATAAGTGCATTTCCAAGGTCTTTTTTTGAGCACTGTTTTCTTTCCTTGTTAGATGATTCACTGTTTGTTTCTTTTCAGGGCTTTTATTTTTTGTCCCAGAGTTATGGAAATAGAAGTTGAAAGATCTATATTTTTTAAAAAAGTATTTGTAATGTGCTCTGCCTGATTTTTGTGCAGTGCAGAAGGCATCTCTGTGCTTTCTTCTTCTGCTGACAGTGATGCTTAGGAGACACTTTGCCCCTTAATACAAGTACAGCTGCATCACAGTCCTACCTGAGATACTTTTTGAAGTCACCCATCCTCCAGATGTGATAGGAGCAACGTGCTAAAGTTCCAGAATTTTCTTGTGGACATTCCTCTGCCTTCCTGTGTTCATCTCTTACCTCTGGATCAAGTCAGTGGGAGAGCTCCTCTCTGGAAAGGATCTCTTGTGAATGCAGACATACTATAGAATCATAGAATGTGTTGGGTTGGAAAGGACCTTCAAAGGTCATCTAGTCCAGTCATGCTAAGGTGAACAGGGATGGGGCTTGAGCATCTTGAGCATCACCAGGGTTGAGGCCTTATACTACCTCTCCATGGGCATCCTGTTCCAGTGCCTCATCACCCTCACTGAGAAGAACTTCTTCTTAATGTCTAATCTAAACCTGTCCTGCTTGAGCTTAAAACCATTGCCCATCATCCTATAGCTCCAAACCCTTGCAAAGTGTCCTTCTCAGGCTTTCTTGTAGGTCCCCTTCTGGTACTGCTAGGCTTCTATAAGGTGTCCCCAGATCATTCTCTTCTCCGGGCTGAACAGCCACAACTCTCTCAGCCTGTCCTTGTAGGAGAGGTACTTCAGCCCTTGGATTATCTCCTGTCTTTGTAAAAGTCCAGTCACATCTGGGCTTCCCATGTTGGAATGATAGCTAAAACATAGGATCTCTAGGATATCCACCACCCTCTGGAGTGGCAGACTAAAATGCACCTGGAAGATGTTACCTAATAATCCCAAAAATAGGGAAATAAATGCTAGCTAATAATTGTATCATGGAAATATTGGTGCAAACCTATTTAAAATTAACATTTCATGTATTTCTAAACAGCTTTTTGTCTGTCCCACCATATGTATCATAGCACTTGCTTCCTTTCCCACACAAAGCTGTGCTATCTGGAACAGTCATTTTTGTTTATGGTAGTGATTACACTTTGATAGGTGGTTCCAGACATTTAGACTTGCCCAGGGGGCATCGAGCTCTCAAAGGAAGTGTCCTTGTCTTCTTTGTTTGAATAAATGGCGATCATTTTTTTTACCAAACAGCTTGCTCTGTGTGGGGTCTGACAAGAAAATGGAGCAGTGGTTGATACTCTGTAAGGAGAGATGACCTGAGTGAACATCCTGGAAGGCAAATACCTGTAAGCATTGGGAGGAGTTCCAGGTGGGACCTGTATTTTGCATGAGGGCATGGCAGTCTCCCCAGCAATTTGTACTTGGACAAAGGATCCACCAGTATTAAGGCCCTCAGGCTCAAAAGTGGGAAGTTAGTGGAGGAGAAAAAAAACAAACACAAGTTCAGTTTTTTTGTGGCACGTGCAGGTTTTCTAAAGAGGCTTGAGAATGGAGAGGGAAGGTGAAGGCATTACAGATGAATGCAAAGTGGATCCTACCATCAGAGTGGCTGCATAGCAGAAGAAATACTTTTCAGCTCTGCTCCCTGCTCAGCAGCCGCCGGCTGCATTGATTCAATTTGCAGTGGAAAATGATGCAATTGTTTTACTAGTTCCACCAAGATAAATGTCTGTATTTCATCAGAACAAACACATAAATGAAGAGCAGCTCTATCATCTATCCTTCTCGATGGCACTGGAACTGAACAGATTTGGCTCTGAAGTTATTGGCTTAGCGAAACTTTAAGAAGAGGAATTTAATAAGCCAATGGAAACTTTCACATTCTTCTTCCTGCCCCCACTTCATACTAAATCAAATACATATTTTAACTCCATTTTTGCTTTCTGGAGCATACTTTATTTCTTTAGGTTAGGGATGAGCACTGTAAGCTTCCTTGGAGCCAAACACATCTGCAGGAGTTGGCTTTAGGATGGTCCTTTGTTGTAACACAACAGCAGATGTTGCCACTTACTCCACTTCTCAGTGTGGTGTGCTCTCTCCACTTCAGATGTGGCTTTGGTGGCTCTTTTTATTTAAGCCTTCATGTTAACTAGGGGCCAGTGGGCTGACAGCCATCCAGAGAGTTTTGGGAAGCTGAGGTTGGTTGAGTACATGACATAAAGCAGGGTGGACATTAATATTTTTTGTGCTTCAATACTCAGCAAGACTTTGTTATCAATTAAGAATGGTCATAGAATCATATAGAATGGTTGGAGTTGGAACCTCAAAGATCATCTAGTTTCAACCTCCTGCCATGAGTAGGGACACCTCCCACTAGATCAGATTGCTTAAAGACCCATCCTGTATGACTTCAGACACTTCCAGAGATGGGGAATCCACAACCTCTCTGGGATAGGAATTTGCATCTTATCTTTGCACAGGAGAACTTTAAGCCAGATGAGTAACAAACTTCTTTGCATCGACCAACAATCACCACTAAGGTGAAGATTTGACAGACAGCTCCAAGGAAATCAGAGATTGCAGGGAAAATTTTGAGCAAACACTTCCCTCCAGAAATGGGTATTTTGAAGAGGAAAGTTTATCAAACTAGAGTTAGATGACTACAGAGGAAAGAGAGGGGGAGGACAAATCTCTTCTTATGAAAGAAGAGCCAGGCAATGCTATTGAAGTTCTTCAGCCCCTTCTGCTCCCTAGGTAAGTCCACCTACTCTCTGCATGTTCAGTATGTCTTCTTCATAACCTCTATGCCTACGGAGTGTCAACAATTTTTATCAAACATGGGAAATAGAGGTTATTTTTTTTTCTCTCTTATTGCTGCCACTTTTATTAAAGTCCTCATACAGTCACAGTGTCTCTGGCTGTGTAGGCAGCTGTCTCATTTCTCTTTTGCAGAAGAGACCTAGTATTAAGAGCAAACCTCTCTGTTAGGTGTGTTCATACAGTAATTAGGGAGGGGATCATAAATAGGTTCACTATGCTTTGAGACAAAGGCCATGTAATGGTGCTGCAGGAGTCNCTCTCTGTTAGGTGTGTTCATACAGTAATTAGGGGATCGTAAATAGGTTCGCTATGCTTTGAGACAAAGGCCATGTAATGGTGCTGCAGGAGTCAATGATAGTATTTGCAGTGGTTGGTGAGCTGCTTATTTACAACTGCTGTAGTGTATTTAAAGACAGTGGATTATCCACTCAACTAGAATTTCTCCACTGAACAACATGATTTGCCCAGGAATAAGTGCTAGTGCAGCCATAGTCTGATCTAAGGTGCTTTTGGTGCTCACTAACTCCATGCAATACCACACACAACTGCTCCTGCCCTGAAAGACTCCTGGGGAGGTCTAGACTGGATGTTAAGGAAAAAAATTGACACTGAAAGGTTTATTATGCATTGGAACAGGGTGCTCAGAGTGCTGGTTGAGGCACCATCCCTGGAGGTGTTTCAGAGACAGGCAGACATAGAGCTTAAAGGTAGAGTTTAGAGATGGCTCTTGTCAGAACTGAAAAGTCCCTTTCAACCTAGTGGAGCCCAAAATCATGGACTAAATAAACCCAATGGACATTTTTGGACATTCAACAGACATTTTAAAGGGTGGTCAATAGATTAAGGACCAGGCTGGACAAAGCATTGAGCAACCTGGTCTAGTGAAAGGTGTCCCTCCCTGTGGCAGGGGGGTTGTAACTAGATTTTTAATGTCCCTTCCAACCCAAAGTATTTGATGATTCTATGGTTCTGTGTCTGTATAATAAAGCAAAGAATAGGAAGGAGGGTGGTGGTTTATAAGGTTGTATTGAATAGCATGGGACCTGAACATGATATAAATGGTATGGAATAAGGACCTGGGATGGATTGAGCAGGGGTAAAGCTAACTTTCTTGATAGCAGCTACTGTTGGGCTCTGTTTTGAATTTGAGATGAAAGCAGTGTTGATATTGTACTGATTTTCTCGTTGTTGCTGATCAGTTAAGTTTTCTGATCCTCATGCACCCCACACCAGTGAGTAGGCTCAGGGTGCACCAGAGGGAGGAGAAACAGTCAGGACAACTGACACCTACTGCCCAAAGGGATATCCCATGTCCAGTGTATAAGGATGGGAGAAGAAGGAAGGGGGGGATGCATTTTCAGTGTAGTGACATTTTGTCTTCCCAAGTAACCAATATGTGTGATGGAGCTCTGATAACCTGCAGATGCCTGCACCTGCCTGCTAGTAGGAAGCAGTGAATGAATGAATTAGTTTTATGTGCTTGCAGCATGGCTTTTGCTTTACCTACTAAAGTGTCTTTATTTCAACCCATGACTTTTCTCACTTTTACTTTCCAGTTCTTTTCCCCATCCTTAGCAAGAGAGAGAGCAGTGGATGGGGTTAAACCACAGCAGTGGTGATATCTAAGGCAGGGAGTGGAAGGAAGGATTACTGACAAATCAATCTTTCTTATGAAGATGCGCAAGGGCAAGTTCTGAGTGGAAAAAGTCTCTGGGCGAGGCCACCAGGTCTGCACAAACACAAGTGCACATAACACAGAAATGCATGTACATGCCAGATGTCTGCTCTGTCACTAGTCTTAGCAGGAAAGCCAAGGACTTTGTGAAAAATGACTCTGCCCTGGGGCTATATTTTGAAGTGTTCAGCTCCCCTTGGTTTCCGAATCAATCCCACATCAGTGCCTAAATAGAAACACACTGACCATAATGTTCAAAGTCACTGATTTCCAGTCTGAAGTTCATAGCAAGATTTTCAAAGGAGTTAAAGAGCAGTGGGAATTTTTGGCCTGTATTTGTTGGTATATGTTAGCATGTATTTTCAAGCATAAGGGGAATCAAGTTTGTTTTAAAATCCAGTCCCGTGTGGATCATTGCTTTAGGAAGAAATTTTCAAAAGAAAAAAGGAAAAAAAAAGCTTAGAACTGATGAGCTGAATTGTATAATAACTTGAAGAATTGTCTCTAATGCTGGAGTTTTCAATGCAGGAAAGCTCCAGCTGGCAGCTTCTCCATCCTCATCCATCCTGTTAGATAAGTGGGGGCCATCCTTCCCCAAACCTTTCATGCTCACATGTTTCACTTGATTTTCCATTCATTTGAAATGAAGTCTGGGCTGTCATTTCCTATCCTGTTAGATGCCACCTCACACAGCATGGCCTGCAGATAGTGTGGCTCTATGGGTGCCAAGCACTAAAAACACTCGGGGAGAAAAGAGCAAGCAAAATGGGGAGAGCAGAGAGGACAGCGTGAAGGGTAAATACCCATAGAGCAGTTTAAGGTTAATTATTAAGGTCATCATGAGAGAATTATAAGCCCCAAGTTACTTATTAAATGAATACAGAATATTTCCTTCTTTTATAAGACAAGATGGAGGTCTTTTTTCTCCAGATATCTGGTAGAAACACGCCTTGACCTTAACTGACAGCATCTGCTTCTGTTTTGACTGTATTGATGAATAAGACAACAGCAACGTGGTGGTGTGTAGAGCCCTGGGGAATATTTATAAGGCACATTAGTACAGCAATGCAAACTAAAACAGCTATTGACAAGCATGAAGTTCAGAAGCTGTGATTTTGCCTGTAGCCATGACTGCTCCCCCCCGCCTTGAAACCCTTGTCAAGACCAATCATTACAACTTAAGGAGGCAAGAGCAAGGTGTCATTTCCATGAAATGAACCCAGCAGTATGGGGAAGGACAGAAAGCGGCTTTGGTAACCTTAATGGTAATTCATTGGGAATGTATGCATTGGAGGAGAAGTTTCATGTCTAGATCCCTTCTCATGGAATAGTTTAGGAAAGAGATCTCCAGGAATTTTGGCAGTCCATCACATGTTGGAAATGGTCAATGAATTCAGTGGGATGTCACTTGCCGTCTGTTTGCTAATTTTGTAGTTTTCAATAAATGCTTTTTGAGCATATATAGGGAGTTACAATTCTTTTATGGAATCATATAGGATGATTTTAAAAGTCCTGGAACAGGGCTCACTGTATTAAACAGCAGGCTTGACATAAGAAAGAAATTCTTTACAGTCAGGGTGGTAAAACACTGGAACAGGTTGCCCAGAGAGATTGTGGATGCCACCTCTCTGGAGGTGTTTAAGGCCAGGCTGGACAAGGCACTGAGCAGCCTGATCTAGTGGGGGGTGTCCCTGACTATGGCAGGGGAGTTGGAACTCGATGATCTTTAAGGTCCCTTCCAACCCGAACTATTCTATGATTCTATAATTCTCTATAATTCTATAATTTCTCTAGAAAGTAAGTTAGCCTTCAGTAAGGGTCTATTAGACTTTTAATTAAGACTAAAGTACTATCATTGGTCCTTATATTTAGGATCTTTTTTCAGACACACTACAGTCATGCAGCTGCACGCTTGTTTCTCAGTTTCCCTATCTGTAAAATGTAAACAGTGTTTACCCACACCACAGCAATGTATTGTCAGTCACATTTAACTACTACTCCAGTGATTCAGAAGAAATTTTGTTTTGTTCAAGCAAAAATTGGTGTGAGAAATACCACAGCAGATTGCTTGCATCTTGCAGATTCTGCAAGTTAGCCAGTGAGCCCATCTCCCCAAAAGAGTCCCTCCACTCTGCAAAATACAGGGTGTCAATAATTTTGGCAAGCATGACTAACTTTTAATTGTTTAGGGTAATTCCCCACTGACTATACATTTTCTCTGGTATTTTTTAAAGAAATAGAATCTCCTAATATAAAGAACAAGCTAGAAGATAAGGCACTTGTATTCTGCTTTCACTACCAAGTTCCCTCTTTGACTGTGACTACATCACTTAATCTTTGCATTTGCTTCCAATATAATAATTAAAAAAAATTAAGTCTTTAAGCAAGCTGATAAAATTTATGTTACAAAAATATTAACTCCAAAGCAAAAGAAGCCAGGACTGTCCTTACACTTGGAGACTTTTTGCTTTTCAAATTTGAGGTACCAACTGCATTCTTGAATGAAGCAATGTGAGAAACTATCAGAGCAGAGATTTTTGCCATTATTAATAGTTTCTTTCCACATTAATGGACTGAAAAATAAATTGAAACTCATTGTGCCAGATAATTTTCTAATTTTGTGACCTCACTCCCTCATTTTCATCCTCTTCTTCCTGTGTTTATCAGTCTCTCCTCCAATCCAAGCAGCACATATTGTTTGCAGAATACTATTTTTATAAAAAGTTTGTTTCTCCAGAATATAAACTAATAAAGCCTTGGTTCCAGGTTGCTCTCCCTGGTACCTACTGAAAGATGAAGAATAAAAAAACCCCAACAAATTAATCTTAAAATTTTAAAAATTGTAAGATAATTACTTTTAAAATTTCATATCAGAAAATTTTGCTGGGAGAAGATAAAACAGATTAGAAAATAAAACTGAATTTACCAAATTGTGAATTATCATAGAACTCCTATTCCTAACAAAATATGTGACAGCTTTATAAAAGAGAGGCAGCTTTATCATTCTTATAATAAAGCATATCAATCTTTTACTATCCTTGCACATCTCATGCACTAGCTATGCCAACCTGATGAGATAATTTTTTAAAGGATCTATCCATCTACATCAGAAAAGCACTTCTGGGTACAGCAGTACATTACAATGCACACAAACACACTATGCAAATTGTTTCATTAATCCTCTAGAAGTTAACAAGCTGCTTGGTCTGTCCATTTCTCTGAAACTCTGTTTGACAGGAATTTTTTATTGCATATTCAAACACTGCCTGTGCATCACAGTGGTAAATTCAGGTCCTTCTTGAGTCAAATTCCTCTTGGTTTAAGTAGGAGCTGATCAGGCCACAAGTGAGGAAGGATTAACAAAGGATTTGTCAGAGATTAGTAATAGATCAGTCCATGCTGGCTAGTGGTTTTGAAAGGTTTAAGTTAGCAAGAATGAAGGAGGATGGTGGAGAGTGACGCTGACAATATGGGCAGCATGCTGCCTGAGCATATCAACAGCAGCAGATAGTCTAATCTCATTTGCTGCATTAACTAATGTAGGGAAAGTTGCTGAGAGATACAACTGAGAAGAGGAACACAGGAGAAAAAAAGTGGTATAAATTCTACTGAAACTACAACAATGTTTAAATACACTGCTCCATACAGGAGCACATCTCTGAGACATAGACACATACACAGACATAAAATCATAGAGTTGGAAAGAAACTTCAAAGTCATCTAGTCCAACGTCCCTGCAGAGAGCCAGGACATCCTGCACTAGATCAGATTGCTCAGAGCTTCATCAGTCCTGGCCTTGAATGTCTCCGTGGATGAGACTTCCACCACATCTCTGGGCAACCTGTTCCAGTGTTCACCCTATTCACCCTCATGGTGAAGAACTTCCTGATGTCTAATCTAAACCTCTATTCCTGTAGTTTAAAAGCATTTGCCCTCATTCTATTGCTGTATGCCCTTCAAGTAGGCCCTTCCCAGCTTTCCTTCTTTGCTTAAGTTATTTCAGCCAAGTTGATTACTTTTAAAGTACCTTCATCTCCATGATGGTTATCAGTTACAGCTCATATTTAATCTGGAGAAGGAACTGTCTTTCTCTGGAGACATTCAAAACCCTGGATGAGTTCCTGTGTGACCTGGTCTAGGTGTTCCTGCTCCAGCAGAGGGATTGGACTAGATGATCTCTTGAGGTCCCTTCCAATCCCTGATATTCTGTGATTCACATTAGTAAATTGTCTTGGGATCTTTGAATACAAAGACACTAAACAGTCCTTCATCTCATGGTCCTGCAGATGGTGAAAGCTTGTGGACTCCACCAAACAAAAAGAGATAGATTGATTTAGTGCATGTGAACACCTAGAAGAAGTTGCCTTTCCATTTGTTTTTTACTTCTCTGAGCCATAGAACCTGTTTCACAGACTTTACATAAACTTCCTAAGAAACTGTTTGTTTTGGCTATTATGATGCTTAATCCTTTCCACATTGGGAAGTATGTGAATCCTTTTCTACAGGGGAATTTTTTTTTGTGTTCTGTCAGGATAATGTGAGCTGACAAGTGCACAGGAAGATGATAAATCTAGACTTGAGGTCTTTTTCATGGTAGGTGAGGAATGAGCTAGAACTGTTTTCACAGGGAGGATTAAATCTTACTAATTTTTATCAGGCAGTGTTGTAGTTTTGTGGTTGCCATGCCATGCAAAACAGTATAAAAGAGTCACAGGTCTAATAACTCCTACAGTATAACTCTTCAAAAATGTACCTGTGGTTCACTGGTTTAAAGATTTGGAGTCATTTAAACTGAAAAGGTTTAGGCATGGCATTCCTGTGCTTGCGCCTAATTTCAGGGCTTCAGGGAAATTCACAGTCCCAAAAAGTGCAGCTGAGGTCTTAGTGTCAAATCCTAATGAAAAGGCTTTATTAAAGTTTCATTCAACAATGTGCTCAGAATTATTTTCTTGTGGCCTCAGAACTTTTAAGGAAGTTGCTATGGAGCTTCAGTATCTCTCTTGATAACAACAACCTCTTCCTTCACATCATGTACCTGTGTTTTCTGCCTGCTCCAGAAATTTCCCTTTACTGTTGTCTGGCTGTAAAATGTCTCCCTCTTGTTCTCCTTCAGCCACTTTTTATCTCTTTTGACAGTTCACTTTCACACCACCTGATGTTCAAACCTCTCGGGGTGTTCAAAGCCTCTGTCTGCCTCCCCCAAATACTTCAAATATCTGTCCTTCTCCAACCTCTCCCTGAAGACCCACTTCTATCACTGTGCCCATAAGATATGGATTGAGATCAGGCACCGAGATGGCAAACAGGACCTGCTGATATTTCTGAAGCTGAAGTGGCTGACATGCTGAGATTTAGCTTAGATAAACCCTTGCTTTTATGACTGTGACCTTCTCCACAAAGCTCCCTTGTATTATCTGCTTGAAAAAGTTATGCTTCTGTTTTTCCTATGCAAAAAGTCTCTGAAACTGAGCCACAGGTTTCTTTACAATTCTCTACCCTGGGGGAAAAAACTTTTTTTCACCCTTTCAGAATGTGTCCTTGTGAATATGAAAAGCTGAAGCATATCAGCTTGGAGTCTTGGTTGCTTCTTGACTGTGGTGCCAAATGAATGACCTTGCTATATATGAACAACGTATGTATTGTATCAGCCTTAAAATGAGTTTTTCTTTTATATTTCCCTGCTGTGTACCTTGTCCCTGAGACCACATCGTGCTTGAGGAGCCACACTTGGGAGACTTCACCAGCTATTGTGCTTTCACACCCTGAGAGGAGCGTCCATTGATCTTGATGGGAGTTTGGTATGGGATTCCAGCATAGGATGCACAGGAGGAGAGATAAGGAGGGTGCCTGATAAGAATTCACATGTCTGATAAGAGTTCTGCAGCATAGACAGGAGAGTAGAATTTTCACCTTAATTATCAGTCACCTTCTTTTGTGGTTCAATGAAGGATGCTCTGTTTTAATAGAACATCATCCCAGGCACCTAGGAACTGCCTGAAGTCCCACAGAAAATGGCACTGATACCATCTCTAAAGTTTGCATCTCCCTTCTGCTGTGAATTTTAAATAAAGCTTCGTGCATCCTGAGTGGCGCTCAGCAAGCAAGGGAATATGGAAAAACCCCAGGATCAAACACAGTCCTTGGTGATAATCTCCAGCAAACTGAGTAACAAACCAAGGGGAGTTTTTAGAAAGGATTTGCTTTCCCAGAACAATATTTCCAATATTTCAGTCTGTGTGACAGAAACGTGGAGGTTTTCTCAAAAGGCAGCAGTGATAACAATGGGCTTATTAATACTAAAAACCTGAGCTATATAATTATAATAAAACCGTTGAGTCTCATTTCTTTTATACAGTTGGCAGTATGCAAATAGGGAGCCAGCCACCGTGGTAACTGCAGAAGCTATGAAATCCTTATTTGAAGAATTTCAATCTGGTTTTCCTATAGCATTCAGTACTCAAAGTTAGAAAAGAAGCTTCCTCCCCTCTCTTCCCCTTTTCTTTCGCAATATAACAATGCATTTTAAACTGCTCCGAAATTGCAAAGCTATTTCACAGCTTTATAGAGAGGAAATGGCTTGAGGGAACCATGTGCCTCCTTTATGCCTGGAACATCAAAATAAAATACCAAATGGGAAAATGAATTCTGTTGTTTAAAGGATGGGAGCAAGAGAGAAAGGGTTTTGTGGTAGAGGGTGAATCCACTGGGGAGCTCGATTGGGATGGCAGAGCCTAAGCAAGGAGCCTCTGAGGTTGACTTGAATATGTTGAGGTTACATGAGCAGGGCAGGAGACCTTGCAGGAACCCACAGATCTTTGGTACCTATTTGTCCAAGAACATGTCCTGCATGATCCTCATTACAAGAGAAAGGCAAGGTATGTAGGTTATTAGAGATATCAAGGACTTGAAAATCAGGAAACTTAGGTGATCTGTGTCTCTACTGTTGGAAAACAGTAGACCCTAGACAAATCCTCTCAGATTTTTGTGGCTTTGTTACCACATTGTTTTTCTTGTGAGCAATGAGCTCTGCTTAAAACAACAAACCATCAGGAAACACTAAACTTCACTAAAAATTTTAAGAGGTTTATTCCTTCAAATTAAGAAGTTAGGCAGTAAGCTTTTCTCTTAGTGGATCCGTTGGAATTAAGGATGTATTTAGATGTCTCAAGAATGGGGACAATCTCAAGAAAGAGACAATGAAAACAAAGTGGAAATTAATTTCAGGTTTAATGAGAAGCTTGGCTGCATCTTTGAATTCAGCTGCTGCACATTGGTCAGATTTTAGCTGTAAACTCAGCGGATCTTGTGTTGTCTGGCTTAGCCAGAGGCTTCAGTGTTCTTCAACAGGATGCAGCTCGTGTAGTTCAGAGCTCTGAGTCTCAAATTTAGGGTGAACTTGGGCAAAGTACTTTTTCTCCCTATTTTTACTTTCTCTTTTGTGAAGATTGCAGGAGAATCCCCCTGCCAAGAATCATAGTCAAGGGCAATACATGACATTGAGTACCATGAGTGACATGTAAGTGTCCTCTCTAGAGCAAGCTGGAGAGAGCTGCTCAAAAACCTTACATGATTCTCTTAGCGATCTTCACATATTGATAACCAAAGCCATCCTGATGAAGAGAAAGAAATGTTCCCCCTAAGGTGTAATGCCTTTTATCTGTGGGTTGTTTTTGCTACATTTCAAATAGTCTTGAAATGTCTCTCCTTGGGTTTGTCATTCATCCTAAGGAATAGGACTGATTTACTTTATCTCAATCTCACGCTGCTTTGTGAATGTAGATGTAAAATTTGAATGGCTATTAAAGTGAAAGGGAATTTGTTATGTACACCCTCTTAAGCATCTCTGGTATTTTTTTTCCATGCGGTTTCTCATCTCCTAGGGAATAAAAAAATCACTTGTACACACCACAAATTTAGAGATATCCACAGGGCTTGTTTTTCCTCTGAGGGCAAAGGCATGATCTGCAAAAGGACAGATTTGCTGCTGTAGCTGCACCAACAGACCTGCTTTATGAAGACATATGTTTATACTGGCAAATGATTTTGACCATTTAGTTTAGCATTAGCTCCCTGAATGCTTTTTTTAAGTGCTAGTGGCAAAAGCAATTTGAGGTGTTGTAAGTACATGTGGCAACAGGTGCTGGTGGTACAGATTAGTAACATCAAATCATGGCCTATTCATATGTATATATAAAAATGTATGTTTCTGTACATAGATAGTTGCAGTAAATATAACATTATATAAATCTTGTTAATATAAAACCTTCATTTATATACATTTAGCTCTCTGTGTGTGAATACTATTTATATAAATTTATGCCAACATGCATTAGAGAATGACATACCCAGTATCAGTGGTTTCTCTTGCCATGAGAGCACCCTGCCCAATATCCATGTTTAACAAAAAAAGTCTGTTAGGAAAGAAAGTGGCTTTTTCACTCATGCATCCAAAAAAAGTCCTTCAGGATGTGCTTGAATTTAGGCCACCAGGTCTTCAAAAGCACCAGGCAGTAGCCCAGTACAAAGCATCTCAGAATTAAAATATTGTCACAATGTGGTTCCCCAAAGCAGAACAGACCTTCTCACACCATTATAGCCCTAGATGACAAAGGACACATGAAAACAGCTTGTAACTGTTTCCCTGTAACAAGTGACATCCTTTCTAAAAAAATTTATTTTAATTTTTTTAAATAGATTTTAAAATTATATGAAAAATCCCAAATTTAACAGATATTATTTTAAAGAATCACATATATGTAATATTTTATTTAAGCTGGAAGTCCATAGAACTTGCATTTTTTTTCCAGTGAGCTCTAAATTTCATTAGGCAAAGCTGGTTTTGTGACTCCTTTTCTTAATGGCTTGTTAAGGAACATCTTCAGAAACTTTGACTCAGTTTCCATTTTTGTCGATGGTAAAACACACTAGTAGCTAAAATATTCTAATAGATTTATACAAATATGTCTGTGATCTGGATTCTGCTGGTAAAAGCTTATTTTCCTAACTTTAGACTGCAACAGTGAGAAGTAATCTTTCCCACTGTTGGGTTGAACCTGGATTCTAAAAAAACTTCATTAGCTGTGGCAGAATTATTACTGAGTGCTGTGGGTTTGGGCAAGGGAAATTCAGAGTTGAAAGGAAAAGGTACTGGGAAGAGAAGCAGATTAAAGGAGAAAGGACATTTTCAAGGGGGAAGAGAGATCAAGGGAGAAAGAGATTGTTTCAGGACTGTGATATCTGAGTTTCTTGGGAAAAAGGGATTTGCCAAGATATATCTTAACTAATAGCATTATATCTTCACTAATAAGCATTTTCATCCAGATGAAGGAGGAAAATTTGGAATAAAAGACCTGTATCCTGGCTCCAGATCTTCATAGGTACTTCAGGGTACCTAATTCTAAGNTTTGGAATAAAAGACCTGTATCCTAGCTCCACATTGTCAGTGGGAGACACTTTGAAATCTGCTACCATATGGCAAAGGGGATTGATACTGATTCTTGAATTCAAGGTGAAAGGATGCTTTTCAGTTTGGCTTTGTGATTTCAGATAGCTGCAGTTCTTCATAGGTATTTCAGGGTACCTAATTCCAACAAGACAGATGTGATGGAGTTAAACAAAGGATCATAATACACTTCTAGATACTTTTTCAACTTTTTTTTCTCCCTCACTCACAGGCATTCACATCAGTCGTCCTAAACTACATTCAGATGCTCAAGTTCAGCTGTGTCCCAGAAATGAACTGCAGACATATTTTCACTGGCTTATGGAAGACATGACTATTATTTACAATTTCATGGTCTGCTTCAGAACTGAAACTGGCTGGAGTGATTTTTCTGCATCCACCAGCTTGCTTTTGTGAAACTCAGTTCAGTAATAGCAAATTAGAATAATAAAACTTGTTGCTCTGGGATTCATCACAAATTCAACATCCCAAATGAGTTACCAGATAAAAATCAGTATTAGTTCATCATCCATGTTAAAGAAACCAAAGAAGAATGAGGAAAGAAAAATGTCTATATATCTAATGGATTTTGGCATTTTTAAATGTAGATTTTGCTAAATCTTACCATCCCTTTTTTCTGTCCCTTCCTTCTCTACTTGCCAAAAGGAAACACATCTAGTGGTCTTAGGAATAGATGATGTATCAGATTTAAAAAATAAACCAGAGCCAAATTACCTGCTAAGTATGGCTGGGGAAAAAACTACTGAAAAACAGATATCATCACCACTTTCAAGTTTGTATCCAAAATATACAAACTAAAACAGGTGGGGATTACAGCACAAACTGGGACTCACAGGTGGGAGACACCCTGCATCAAGGCAGCAAAGGAGCATAAAGCCAAGACTTTATCTGTTCTTTCATTTCTAGAACTGAGTAATGCTTCAGAAATGTGTTTCTACATCGGTGACACCTTCCTCCAGGCTCACAGGGAGCAGTAGAGAAAAGCCCAGCTGTATTCTGCCTTCCCAGCCTGCCCTGGCACACTCCTTCCCTGCTTAAATCTGGAGGAGTCTATAAGGGAGTCATCTGCACTGATTTCTCTGCTTTAAAGGCTGTCTTATCACACAGAGGTGAATACCAAGCTCCACAAGCAGGATGTAACTGGAATATGTATGTGAAGGTGTCACTGCTTGTTCTGAGCAGGTACAGGCAAATGGGTTTGTTATCCATGTTAACCAGGCTGGCTTTTACAGATACTCTTGCCACTCCTACAACATCAAACGTGTAGAAGCAGCCATGCAAGCAGCCTAGCAAATGTCTGTGTCACTGTTCCTGCTACAGTCTAGAAATCCTTTCTTAAAGAAAGTGGGTATTAGTCTTATTAGGCTGTTTGCAGAGGCCAGGGAGGAGGAAGAGAAGATCTGGCTGGATGCAAGGCTACAGGTTCCAGCCTGGGCTCCAGTTGCCCTCTTCAGTTGTTGTCCTGGCTCTGGCCAGATCATAGAATCACTTCAATTTCAAGGGACCTTTCAGATCATTAAGTCCAACCATAAACCAGGCTCTGACAGGAACCATCACTAAAACATATCTCTAAACACTAGAGTCCTTAATGTATGGATTTCCTCTGACAGCTCTTAACACTCAGACCAGGCAAATCAAAGGTCCATCCAGCCTCCTCTCCATTCCTGACAGTAGCCACTTGTCAGCACTAAGGGAGGTGTTCGAAAACAGGGTACAAATGTCATGGTATTTTCTGAAATACTCTTCTAGCCTTTGGCTTGATCAGGCTATAAACCCTTTAAGCCAGAGAAAATAACTTACACTCTGCTTCTACACAATTTTGAGGACAGTTAGTGCTCATATCATATAAAATAATGATAATCACTGGCCTGTGACTGGCAACTGGAGTTGGGTTCACAGCTATATGGCTGTTGCTGCTGCTTTCTGCCAGGACAGGACAGCAATTTCCACACTAGGGACAGCTTACTGCTCTGTCCCCATGGCTGGGATTAACACACACACTGCTAGCAAGGACCCACTAAGGGTCTAAAAGTGTTACAGATGATAAGTGTATAACAGGAAAGTCAATTATCAGCTAGTAGATCCTGGTGTTACCTTCCAAGGTGCAGAATTACAGCCTGCCACTTGCCTTTTGCAGGTCATCTTTCACGGTGTTACAGACCCACATTAAAATGACTTGTGACTAATGACAGAGTGAGGCTTAGTGCCTCTTTATCACTCTGCAGTGAAAGGAAGGTCTTCTCTTTAACATCAGGAAAAAAGCTTTGCAATTGTGACTTCAGGCTGGCGACAAAAGATTTGCATGACTAAAAAGAATTGCTTGGTTTATGTTTCGCCACAATTCAGCTCTCTGTCTGCTTTATTGATGGGCCTAACCAAATCTGTGTATTCTTTTTATTTTTTCATTTTATACACATTATAGTAAATGATTGCTGTGGTCCATCACCTTCTTAGACTAACCTTTGCATTATAAATTCTATATGAAAATGTTTAGAGAATCAGGGATTTCTAGGATGCACTTTAAAAAGTAGGTCAGTGGTACAGCTTTGGTACAACTTTTAACTTCAAAAAGTGAAAAATTATAAATAAACACAATGACAAAAAAAAGGAAGACACCAAGAAATGCACAATCTAGAAAGGGAGTGTCTTCCAAGGAAACCTCCCTTGGAAGAATATGGCTTGTCTGTAATCTCTACAGTATTGTTGGTGTTGGAAGAGGAGGAAAAAGGACAGAGAGAATGGAGAAGGAGTAGGGATAGAGGGAAAGGGAAGAAGGGAAAGAGAGTGAGGGCTAGGGACTTAGCTATAGCCCAAAGGAGAAGTGACAAGAAGCTCCCATACTCATTGCTATCTCAAAAGCTGGCTTTACTGCAATCATAGAATTACAGAGTGGTT
>VZTY01024989.1:0-34302 GCA_013400935.1 Turnix velox | reverse complement strand
TCTATGATTCTATAAAATGTAGAGAGGACAGAGAGAGGCGCCTGGAGGACTGGTGTTAATAGTCACAATCTGAAACACAAGGTAAATCTGAACATCAGGGAATACTTTTTTAATCAGTATTAAAACTGTCACAGGATGCCCAGAGTTTTTTTCTGTCTGTATGCTTTGAGTTTTTCAGAAGCTCCTTGGACACAGTCCTGGGTAACGTGGTCTAGACAAATGTTTGAGCAGGGCAAGTGAGCTAGATGACCCTCACAGGTCCCCTATTACCTTTTCCATCCTGTGATAATTATAATTCTGTATGTTGCATATTAAAACAATATTTTATTTCAGAATTAGCATCATGAAGAGGTGTAATGCATGTGTGTTTCTATTTGTGCTATTTTAATTTATATTTACATATAATTTACATTACTGAGAACTTAATAAGCTCTCTAGTGCATCCAAATGGTATTGGGCACATAATCAATCCCCCCACACTACAGATGTTGGTAGTCTATTATGGGAAAATGAGGAATTAGAACATTCAGATGCAATATAGAGCATCTAGGAAAATTATCTTGTAGAGTTCTTGCCATGCAGAAGTATTTAGTGCATCTTGAATGAGACCAGAAGTTTGTATCTAGAATAATAAATCCAGTATTAAATTAATCCAAAATCAAGAACACATTTGTATTTACATTTAGGGTCGACTTATCTCTAATTAAATTTCTGGAACATCTACTTTGATGTCACCTTAACAGGTCACTAAGTTCCATCTATTAATCAGGTTTTTAATTTAACATAAATCTCCAGTAAATTTTGAGAGGCCTGAAAATATCCTGTCAGACCTCAATTATTTATCCAAAATGAAATGGTTCTTTTGTAGATTCTGTGTAGTATCAGTCCGATCCTTGCATGCTTATTTTGATCATCTTGGTCACTTCAGAGGGTTCTAGAGGTTTATATAATTGCATCAAACCACAGGTTCTAATTTAGACAACTGAGTAATATATAGACACTGAAGGATCTTAGTTTTCTACTAGCCCTAAGGTTCTAGTTTCAAACAGAAGGAGCTGCTTTTTGCTTTGTGCTTGGACACTCAGCAGTGCATTTAGGGATGCCTGTAATGGAAGTTCAAGACACGTTTTTATTCAGGCAATTGCAAAGCTTCTAACAGTACAGGAATTATTCAGAGTTAATTTTCTGTTGCAGTCTGTGAAGAGTGGGACAGATCTAAGATGCTTATGCTCTTCATCCTTATCAATACACAAAAGGCTACTGTGGATAACATCAATAGGCTACCACCATTCTTGAGAGTAGGAAAACATCTTTAGTTAGCTTTAGTTAGCAAAGAAAGAAAGATTTTATAAAAGAAATGTTTTTTTATGGGAGCTGGACATTTCTCTGAGTCTTTACATATGATAACCACCCTTATTTTAGCAAGCCTTAATAACAAAGCTTTCTCATATCAGCTTGCTAGCTTTTTGTTCCTAACATTTCCTAGTGAAATGGCTTAGAAAAGCTCTCAGTTGTAGAAAGCTGTCATACAAGAATAAAAACAAACTTGTAGATCATTCCTTGAAGGAAAATTGCATTTAAGCTATTTTCTCTTAAACTGAGATTCTCTTTGGTATCTTAAACAGCATACAGATTCTTCAGGTATCTCAGTGGACTGACTAAAAAAAATTCCTTCTACACATCCTGTCTTGCTTTCCTATTTCTTTGTGAAAGTAAAATAAAAACTCCAGAATTTAAAAATCTGGACAATGAGAAATCTGATTTTAACTACATTTGAAACTGGGCTTGGCTCCCCAGTTATTAAATCAGCTGGAACAAATTCTCTGATTGAGAATTATTTTCTGAACAGTCTTTCTGACATTAAAATCTTTGTATCTATTTGTACCATTTGCAACTGGCATCACAAAAACAACCACATAAAACTTGGATTTCTTCTGAGGCCTGTAGTTTTGCTGCTTCACATGAGAGCAAGAAAACATTGTGCCAACCACAGCAGTGACATTTGAAAGAAAAATACATGCATAAGGTATTTGCTGCTCTTTCTGTCACCTTCATACTCCATATTTTTTTGCAAAAGCCAACTTATAAAAATCTTATAGACAAAAGGGCATGGGAACATGTGCTCCATAAATTTCACTGTATAACTACTTAAACATGCAGGTATGAAATAATATCCTAAATTATAGTTACTAATTAACAGACCTTTATTAAATTTTAAGAAAATTTCTTACTCTGTCATCAGCAGCTTAACAAAATGTGACTGGATGAAGAAAACATGTAGGGATTGTGGAGAATTACATTCAGTTCTATGTATTCTTCCCCAGAAGACCCATAAAGTATATTTTCATGCAAAAAGAGGCACTTCTTTCATTAGAGACTCATCTCGAGAACAAGCACTTGGAATAGTTAAAGTAGCAGTGCTACTATGTGTGAGATGAATACTGACAGAATTATGGGGGAAGTGTTGTCTACATCTAGCAAATGACTTTGCTGCCTTCTAGCAGCTAGCTTGGTGAGTAAAACTGCAGTCCAGTGTCCTTATTCCAAAATCCATTCAAGGTTTTCATTATTTCCTTTCTCTCCTTGTCAGTGTTTTTTTAATAGGAAAAATCAAAACAAAAAATCCTTCATCCTCAAAGGTTGTATGTTCCTCATCATGTGCAATAGAAGAAATACATAGCACTTATTGTTTCTACGAGTTGCATGAGTAATCCATCACACACACACCAATGAACATTTAGACTTTAAAGGTTGCATGAAACCCAAATAACTTTTGTGTTTTATGGGAACGCTCACTGCTCAATGCTGACAAGAAATTAGACACAAAATTCCATTTGTTAGAATAAATGTTTCCCAACCATGCCTCCTTCGTTCTTTGTACTGCTCTTTTTACACTTTTACCTCTTAGAAATATACACATCTTATGGACATCACCAGATGTCATTGCTTTTCTTTTCAGGAATCTTGGAGGGAGGAATTAGTAGAAATAACATAAATGCTCAAAGAATTCAATAAAACTCTCTTAGAATGCTCATGAAAGTTAATAAGAGTACGTGACCAAAGTGAAATTCACCTCATCTTATAATTGAAATGTAATCCAAATATTTCAACTATTCTGGACACCTGGACAGGTAAGATTTCTGCTAACTAATAACTAACATTTGCCTTAGAAGGAATTTCATGACCTTTCTTCAAACTAGGCACTAGGGGTAAATATGTAATGGGGCTACCTTTGATGGAGTTTAACAAAGAAATTATTGTCAATGAGGTATCAGATCCTTTCTCTCTTTAATTCTATTGCTTTAGGGGCAGATTCAAAGCAAACTTCATGGACTTCTGATTTGGTTTGACATAATGAGAAATGTTTAAATAATCACAGATATTCTGTTAAGTTATAGCACTCATGAAAATTGAGGCCATTGTTTCTTAGCATTCTCTTTTTAGGATCAATGTACAACTGGAGATAGTTTTCATATCCCTCTTGAGGAGAAAGATCTCTTTATTCTTTTCTTCATGGTAGCTGTTTTTGCCTTTTTTTTGCTGTTGTTGAAGTTATGTTGGTTTTATTTGGTTATATTTGGTTTGAATGAGGTTTTTTTCCCCTCTTGGCAAACTGATAGTATCTTTGAACTTACATTAAAAGAAGATGTAAGTAAAACTGGATATGGAATTTGTTTGACTGGAAGCCATAGTATAGACTCAGAAAACAGTGCTTACAAACTGCAGATTAATTGCAGATTTCTTAATTTATTCTGGGAAAACAAGATCACATGTATATATTGAGGATACAGATTCTGAATGTATATACTTAGAAATAATGTTAAGAACAGCAACAACAAGCAAAAGAAGATGTTTATGTGTTGTGTTATTCAAGTAGATGGTGAAGTTAATGTTCTAGGATTCATAGAAGGAAGAAAAGAGAAATCCAATTATTAGACTCCTTATTTCAAGAATGTTTATAGCCTCATTGTTCTCTATAATGGATTAAAACTGAAGATTAAAAATTTGGATGTGGTGCAGAATTTCTGACTTTAAAGGGAGGATATACTGATCCATTCTTGATCTGTAGCCATGAAAGTGTTCCCAATTATATGTCCTAGTTTTAACTAAAGAGTTTAAATAGTTCATCATTTGATGAACTGATTTTGCTGTTCACTTAATTATTTTCTTATTTTTTTAATTGCATTTGTAAATCAGGGTTTGGGGTTTTTTTAAGGGATTTGTATGAAAGTGTAAATCAAACACATATCCATCCCTGACAACTGCCTACCTAATGCTAGGCATAGAAAAAGTATTGAAAACAATTGCTTGAGTCTCTTTTCCTCCTTAAAGTTCATCAGACTGGATGGACTACTGAAAGCCACAGAATACTGAAAGCCACAGATTCAGTGAGGTGACAGCCTAGACAGAAAGAAACTGGAATCTAGATCTTGCTGTGAAATATAATTACCTGAGACCAGGGAACCTGCTGTTTACATGTGTGTCTAGCCATTAAAAAGTTATTACACTGGTATTGGCTGTCACTAGAAAACACAGTGTTCTCACTGTGCTAGGGTATTACATTTGCAGCCCACAGGGCTTCCATATTGATTGGCTAAGAAAAGACACCAGAGGTAGAGCTGGAAGCACAGCTCCTTTATGGGACAGCAGGCAAGAAGACATAACTTCAATTTATAAGCACCAAGATAAAAAAGTCTCAACACCTGTTTGGCTTTTATAGATATCTATTTTATGAGCTTATACATATGGTAATAATGCTTGAAACACATCCTTTCTGTTTAGATACTACCTTATTTTGGCATTCATCTTTGACTGTTTTTTTGAATTCCTTTCTATCTTCTTCAACAAAATAAAACATCAAGGAAAACCTCCTCTTCCCAAAGAAAACACTAGTATCCAACTCTATTTCATGTGAGGAATTCTGAGCAAAGTTCTAATTTTTCAAGTGTTCATGTATTTAATTAGGTCTATAAAGAATATTATTGAGATTATTGTGACTACTTGCACATACAAAGGAAAATGTATGGATTAGCAGTTACAGAATTGGCCAGGGCAGAAACCAAACAGAACTACAGCAATTCAGCTGGCTGCAGTATTTTCTAAAAGTTTAATTGAATAAACATGAAGAAAAATTTCCAAACTAAGTAAAACTTCACAGAGTTAAGAAAGAAAGCAAAGAGATTTTACGTCTGAAGCTTGTTTTCCAGAAGTACAGCCCACAGATCAAAGCTGTTCATCCATCTCACATCACACCTGGCACTCAGTTCTTTTGTTTGTTAACTATGTCTGCCAAAATTACCCACTTCCCCAGTTTGTTGCTACATATTGAATTAAGGCATAACTGAATCCTTGCCTATCAGTTAATTTCCTGTGGTGCGAGCTACTTATGGGCTCGTCTCTAGGGCACAAGTCCACGTGCAGGAATTATAATGTGTTCCACAGCATGAGTAACCAAGTGACCTGTAACAACACATATGTTGCTCCCACATGTTTCCTAAATACTTTGTCCAGCTGTCTCAATGCATACATTATGCTGGAAGACAGCTGGCCAGCCTTCTGAGAAGCAAGCTGAAACACACAGCTGCTCTTTTCTGACCCTTTATATACATTGTGCTACCCTGATAAACACACCTTGGCGCCCAGCTTGTCATCCAGTGAATTTCTGGATGGATAGGCTTTTCCATACAGAGGGAATCGTGGAAGGATTTTTTTTGTGTTAAAGTTCTGTTAGCTGTATGGCAGAACTGACCAGAAAATACTCCCTGTTCAGAAAAGGGCAAACTTTATCCCCACTGTAATAGTCAGCAAAAATTTGAGTAAATAAGATTTGATCTGGTGATATGGTCTGAAACTTGAAAAAAAGAATCCTTAAATTCTGTTTTCACCTCCACCACTCATTTAAGTTTGATGATGGTCCCACTCACATAATTTAAATTACCTCCACTTCAAACATCGAATAAACCAAGAAAACTGATGTTACTCAACTTTACACTTTTTTCTGCATTTAATAAGGATAATTGCAGAATATTTATTCTGCTCATGTGCATGGCATGCCTTTGTTGCAGAGTAGGAGAGTGTATTATTCATTCTTTTTTCAGGATGAGATGATTATAGGGTGTTTCCTGAATTGATTAGCTTGTGAGTGAGTAGGTCAGTCTGCAATTTCTTTCCTCCAGGGCTGAACTCAGTTTTGAATCTTTTCTTTTTCTCTACAGCATCAAGTGCCTTCAGCATCTGTACCTTTCTGACATGTGTCTAATCCACTTATCCTTTACAATTCCCATTTAAACATAGCATTTAAAAACTGTTTATTCTTTTAACTGATAGAAATATTGAATAGATTTCTGTTGGCTTCACTTTATATCTTGCCATGTGAAGTAACCTGTCTAAAGTACTCTCTAAACCATATAGAATGCACTGTATTTACATTCTTTCCAGAATACTTTGGAGAGAACATAAAATGTAACACCATGGATTCAAGTTTTGAGTGTGATAACATAAATATTCAGGGCTACTGGGCTATAATTTACTCAAGATGTATATAAAGGTACTTTTAGGTCCTTATACATGGCTTACCTGCTGATACAATATGTTTCATTACACAGGTAAGCTACACAAATAAGTGTTGGACAAAATACATAATTATACAAATGAAAACACCACAATCATACATCAAAAAAAGGCCGCCTACAGCAGATTCAAAATACCACTGGCTGTGTTTATATTTATACAATAAGTAGTTTACAGCAGCACTTTTTCAAATGCAATAGTATTTGATCACTGCAAAGAACTGAAGAAACACAGAGGAAAACCAATTTACTAAGGTGAAGTTTTTCAGGTTTTTGCTGAAGGTGCAAAACTCAAAGTAGCTCAGCCCATCCAATTTAATATGCAGCCACATGCTGTGACTTCAAGTGTATTATTAACTTTCTACCCTTTCATTGTACTACTGACTTCCTTTATGAAAAGATGCACATCTACATATTCTAATTGCAGTCAAATGCAAAGCTCACTGAAATACTGAGACACTTATGACTGATTTCTACTGGTGCTGGTTCAAGCCCATCTGTGGCTGGATTGATTTTCAAGATGGATTTTGTCTGATATTAAGGGCTGCGATTACAACTTGAAAATAGTGACTGCCAACAGTGTATTTCCCACGGGATCTGAAGTCTGTTATCCTCTGTTGGCTGCAGGTGCTGCCCATTCTGAAAAAAAAAAGGCTGCTAAACTTCCCTCCTGTTTCCATAATATTGAAATCCAGATGCTCATAACTGTTTAAAACTCACTTTTCGCAGTCTTCCTTTTTCTTTGAAGTTTGTTTCTAAGCCTTTGTGAGGTTAGATTTCTGAATTTCTTTAACAGAATGTGAAAGCTAGAATGGAGAAGAGCTGAGAAACAGAATAGCTGTGCTGATTTAATTAACATATGGCTCTAAAAGAAATATAAGATCTATATTCACCA
Source organism: Turnix velox (assembly GCA_013400935.1). Taxonomy (NCBI): domain Eukaryota; kingdom Metazoa; phylum Chordata; class Aves; order Charadriiformes; family Turnicidae; genus Turnix; species Turnix velox. Next base: position 26,838 of record VZTY01024989.1, on the reverse strand, counting down.
CATAGTGAATACAAGGTTGGTTTGGGGTTTTTTTTGTAAGCACAACATGAATTCTGACTGTGAAACTGTAATGCAGAAACACCCTAGAATGTGGTTATTCACTCAGGCTACATTGTTGATAGGATAAATTAAAGTGGAGCTCAAGATATTAAATGATGATTTTAAAAATTTTCCTCCATCAGATCACAACAACTACCATTTTTGTAACACAGGCACTCATTTGTTGTTTTAGCTGAACTTAGAAAGGGTTAGGTGTCCTAGATTTTCTCTTCTTAGTGAATTTCTCTTCCACTTAAACTTTGTGGAGGTGACAGAAACTAAATAATGATATAGATAGCTGATCATAGAATCATAGAATAGTTTGGGTTTGAAGGGACCTTAAAGATCCAACCCCCCTGCTGTAGGCAGGGACACCTCCCACTACATCAGGCTGCTCAGGACCATGTACAGCCTACTCCACAACCTCTCTGGGCAATCTGTTCCAGTGTTTCACCACCCTCACTGTAAAGTATTTCTTTCTTATGTCAAGTCTAAACCTACCCCCTTCCAACTTACATCCATTGCTTCTGGTCCTCCCATCAGATATCCTATTAAAAAGTCCTACCCCCGCCTTTCTGTAGGACCCCCTCAGGTATTGATAAGTTACTGTGAGGTTCCCCCTGAGCCTTCTCTTCTCCAGGCTGAACAACCCCAACTCCTTCAGCCTGTCTTCATAAGGAAGTTACTCCAGCCCTTTGACCATCTTTGTGCCTTCCTCTGGACCCGCTCCAACAGCTCAATGTCCTTCTTATGTTGAGTGCTCCAGAACTGGTTGCAATAAAATATGAAGTAAACCTCAAATTCAAAATCAGAAAGTCAAATGATAAATGGGAATGCCTGAAACACATTAATTTTACATATATTATTGCATGTTGGGGGACCATTTTTGTTATTAAAATTATCATATCAGAATCGAGGACACGTTTTCCCTATAAAAGCCTGCAGGACTTTAAGCCAACTAAATATGCAGGCTGTGTCTGAGGGGTGGCCAGTGTGAACTGAGCAATAGTTTCTAGCACTGATATAGAAGTTGTGAAGGGCAAAGGACAGTACAGAAGGCAGACAACATTGTGTCAGATATTTCTAGAGATGGAGAACAGGAAAGCCTACTGCTTAGTCTTTCATGTGTTGAAAGTTACTGCATTAAACCTAGAGTGTTGCACAAACTTTTACTAAGAAGTGTAGGAATAAGATCTGTTAAAAAGCTAAAAGGACTGGTCAGGGCAGGCCCTGGCATTGGGAGCAGTAAGAGGAGTGATGAGTGGTTAACAGGAGCAGGACAGCTTAAATTTGGTCTCCTATCTGCGAAGATTTGACAGCCCCAAAGTGTGAGTGAGGTGTTACCATAGGAAGGGGGAAGGAACCAGCTGTCTTAACAGTTGCCTCATCAAAGAAGACTGTGAAACAGTATCAGTTATGCATTAAAATTAGGTATTGTTGGCTACTCTGCTCATTAGGAGGAGAGTTACATTTTTTTCTGGAACATACAGACAATGCTTTTTAGTATCAGTTTTATATTTAAAACCAGTTATCCTACCACTAGTAAGGAAGGGGTTTTTTTCTAGTTAGGTAAAATGGAATTACCTGATATGAAATATAAACAATCTATTGCATTTGCAACATGCATTGTTATATCTTTCAGGAAAATAAGTTGTCGCACAGGAGTGAATTTTTTTATCTCTTAGATCAATGAAATAGAGGAATCACTAGTCTGGACAAAATCCAGAATAAATCTTGGTTTTAATCTGGACTAATTCCTCTAAAGAGAAATGGTTTATCTGGATTAATCTATTATTTATATATGTATGTGGTTGTAGTCTGACATAGCTGTTTCAACTACTTATTTCCTCCGCTTTTCTCATATTTTTTTCATACTCAACTTTTAAGGATTAAAATCATTAAGACTATTAAATGACACTTCTCAGAGCAGTTTACCATGTACTTAACCAGTCTTGCACTGTTCTCTGAACTAGTTCTTCTTGAAAAACATCCTTCCCCTTGTAAATGATGCTGAATGACAGGTATTGTTATATCCATCAATTTATTAAGAGACAGTAGAATTGTCTCCACAGTCTTGATGTTACTCTTTCTAAAGCATCTTTAGAGCTCATTTGTTTTTTAACCACAGCTCACACAAAACACAGCTATTCAGAAGTAAAGTTATATCCATTTGACTTTTGAATGACAGTGTAATATGGCGGGATATATAGATATATTAGCTACCATAGTTATTAGATAAAGCACCATTAGTGTTAGATACTGCCCTGAAGATCTTACATTTTTACATGAGATCTATGATGTTTAGAACATTGAAATTATAGACTGAAATAATTGTTTTCTAATCATTAGTTCTGCCAATTAGACATATACTGTGTATATTCTCTTATCAACAAAAATTAATTTTTGTGGTACTGTTAACACAGTGTTCTTCATGCCTTGAAGTATTGCATTTAAGAAATAAAGCCAAGTATAGATTATAAAATCTAAAGTGGAGTTATATTATTCAAAGATTAGAAAGTCCTACATGATTAAAGAATAGATTCTGGCTGTGAGATGTAACAAAGAATTGCTTGAGTTTAAAATGGAAAAGAGTAATATATAATTGGTCTGTAAGAAAACATATAATAGTCATAATTTTCAAACTCAGTATGGTTCTCTAATTCAATACAGATGCTTGTAACAAGTCACTGGGTGTCTGAGTGACAAAATTAACATTTTGCTGGCTAGCTAAAACTCTTAATAATTGCTTCACTTACTCATCTTGGGCTGATGAATACAGAAAGAGCTCCTGATATAAAGCTGACCTTTCCTTTCAGTTATCAGTCATTTGTATTGCACAGCCAAGTGCATCACAAGTATGACTTAAATTTTGGATATAAGGCTGCAAAGTTAACCTACAAGATTCTCATCAAGAATGTTTATTTCTTTAAATATGTATTAACTGATGAAGTGTCACACACACTACTTTTGAAGCATGTGCTGCAGTGACTGAGAAAGCATTTAAGTCTATCACTTCACAGAAAATTAAAAGCAAAAAGATTCAGGCCCCATATATTCCATCTGTGCTGGGACTTAAACAGAATCAAAGTGATGAAAACATTTAACATACACTTTACAATTCTAGGAATAGCTAAAGGCTAAGACTCTCATAGTAATAGACACACACTTCTGTTTCCTCCTGGCACAGGCATAACTTCTGCATGGGACAAATCTTAGATGTTGTTAAAGCTGTTCTTTGACAGAATGGGAGCAGAGAGAAAGACCTGGATCATTCTCTTCGTAATGGGAAGTCATAGAACTTATCTTTACTCTGTTTGCACTTTCTCTGTCCACAGCCAACTGACTTTCAAACTACAGCCCAGTAGCTGTGAACAGGAGGCATTGTCCAGAGATAGATCTGTTCACACTGAAGAAAAGATGTAATTCTGAATTATGAAGCAAGGGTCAAGATATAAAGGTCTGATTCAGGTAATCCAAGTTGTAAAGCAGACAACTAAAAAAAAAATCTAGTCATAACTGAGTCAGTATTAGCTGAAATCTCTTTACTTAGAACATTAAATTCAGAAAGCAGCCCTAAAACCCTAAACAGAAATAAATCTCTTAAATTACTCAACAGAACCAGGAGACAAAAAGGAGATATATACTGAATGAATTTTATGCCCAGATTAATAGCTTGTGAAATGCCAGTTCTTCTCAAACAGATCTCTCTTTGTGTCATGCATTGCCTGTTATAGGTTTAATTTAAAATCAAAAATATAATTTGGAGTGAGGACTGCATATGAGATTACAAAAGACTGAGAATATTATTTTGTTTTCCCGTAGAGAATTCTGTTTCATACAGTGAATCTGAGAAGCATCTATATTGATTTTAACATAAATTAGGGTGACTTCTTTTATTTTTAATCTGCAGTGTCCAGTGGAGACAGGTTACTTTCACCAGTCCCAGGCAAGTCAACTGCAGTTGGCCTGGAGGCAATTGAAGTAGTATTTGTGGGGAGAGTTAACAAGCCACAGGGGACTTGGAACATGAGAAAAGGCATAACCATCACAACAAGCCCATGTTTTCTTACAGCTTGCTTGCTGTTGTAAGGTCAGAGGCTGTAAAGATGTGGTTAGTGGGAGAAATTAGTAATGAAAACAGCATAACCCAGTAGGGAATTATAATGCATGAATCACGTCCAATTTTTGTTTGCTGAAAGAAGGTGGCTCAAAAAAAAAACAAAAAAAAACCCAACAACAAAAATAAAATAGTATCCTAGTGGCACAAGCCCATGTTTGGGTGGGTTCTATAGAACACGTCATGATAATTGATTTTGCTTAGAGAACACGTCAGTACAAAAGTAACAATAATAGGGAGATACTCTGTGCTTCAGGCATTTCACATTGGTCAGGAAAACAACCACACCTAGGATGAGAAACTGTGTTGGCTTTCTGAAGAAAGTTACTAACCTCTCTGGATGTCATTTTTTTCATGGGATAGTGTCTACTGCAAAAGGCAGTGCAGAATTCATCTACAAAACTTAACAGATGTTGAAAGCTCAGCCAGGCTTTACAATCAGTGACAATTAGGGATATCTGCCTAACTGTATTGTTAATGGAATATCACTGAGGTATCTGTCTCAAGGTGATTCACTGCCATTAACCTACATTAAATGTGACTAAAACAAGCCATTGCTACAATAGCTAGGAAACAATTACTAGGCTGAAAATACCAGTTCAAAGCATGATAAGCATCTGGCACAGAGATCAAGGTTCTTAAGAGCATGAAGCTAAATGAACAAAAGGATTCACAAAGTCAGAATGCCCAAAAAGTTAAAGAAAACATAATGCAACTGAATAGCTCAGACTTTTTAAAACAATTTTAATAAAAGATTAAATCAAAGTATTAAATAAAGGAACTTAAAAATCTATCCCAATTACACTAAAATCAGAGATGTAGTGTAACATAAAATATCATGTATAAAATCCTCTGAACTTCCCAATAAATACTCACCAACTACATTTGCAGTGATGCTGGAATTTCTTTCATCTGTACTTAACTGTTGAACTTTTTTTTTTTCTTCCAATAATAATTAATAATACTGGTTTCCTTTTTTAATCCTAGGAGATATTATAACTGTGAGAACATTACTACCTGTTAGCAGCATTGATTCATTCTAGTAGAGTCACAGGAGTTGCAGTGGTTAAATATTATTCATTTCAGTCACTCTTAAAAATGAAGACCTTGTGGGTATATCTGAGTTCATGATGTAAATTGAATAACTAAAGCAAATGATTTTACATGGTTCAGATAAAGTACATTAGCCTTCCAGAGACTTATCAGTATTCATAATTCAGGGGAATAGATTGTTAGAGAGCTAATGAAAAGCTTCTTATCTTTATGCTGTCTGGATTTACTAAAAGCCTAACAGAGATTGAATATGTCTAACTTCCAGCAGTTCATTCAAGGAGCTTTACTGTTACTATTATGCAACACTCCATAACATGCAGCTACAGTATATTGATATCTTGAAGCAGTTCAACAGAAGAGAAGTTATGACAAATAAAGCTCTTGTGAAATGGCATGTAGCAGAGTTCAAGTTCTTAAGATCCAAAGGAAGGAGCAGGCAGTAGTAATCTTAGATAAGTGACAATGACACTACCACAGTCTCCAACTTCATTAAAAAACATTCTGTGGAATAATGGAGAGATTTCAGTAAAGCTTCAGTGAATTTTTATGACTATAATTCAGTTCCCCGGGCTGTATTTAGGGATGTCATGATTTCCATTATAAACCTCAGTTTTAAAGGAGGTAAAACAAAATAAACAGAATTGTGGGGTGTAGGCAAAGTTTTGTCATCTAAGAGCCCATCTGGGCAGTCCATCTTACAATTTTTTTTGGGGAAAAAAATTAAACAGTAAACCAAAATGCATGTGTTATTTTCATGTATATATTTTTTAAGTTTATGACTAATTTTGATTGCATTCTTTCTCCCAGTAAGGAAACATCTCAAAAGAAACTTGATAGTGGGATAAGCATTTACAAGAATGCTGACACTGACAATATAAAACCAGATGAATTCCACACAGTTCAGATAGAAATATGTTGTTAAAGGCTGCCTATTGGCTAAAATGAAAAGGATGTGTTATTTATGCATTTCTTTCAGTGGATGACCCACACACAAAATACAGCAATGAAATGACTAAGCGTTAAGAGCAGGTTGTGACTGCATTGGCAAAGTTTGTATCAGCAGCCTGAATTCCAGTAGAAGACAAAGGCTGAGAGGAGGATATAAGATCATTGTCATCTTTTCCTGAAAAAATTAATATTGTACAACCACCTTTTCCCACTGATGATGATACATCCACATCCAATTACCTGTACTTGAATGCCTGGCAGACTTGCTCATAGCAGCTGTGGTGAAGCTAGAGGGCTTACCCAGTATAAGAAAGAGAGAGATTCTTGAGAGAGTCATCACCACGTCACATAAGCATTGTTAGAGTTCCCAAATGATGCAAATAGCTAACTTATTTCTACTGACATTGAGACTGCTTCTGACCTTGACAATATCAAAATCTTTCTGTCTTGCTTTAAAAATTCAGTCTGTGACAAATTCTAGAACTGTAGCACCAGTTCCCTTCCTATGGTCTACAATGCTCTTGGATTTTCTGGTGTTAAATACTCTATTGATTCACCTGCATACTCCACAATGTCCTGTTAGAGATTCCACCTTCTCATTTGAACAAAAACTCATCTTCCTTCAATATCCTCTTTGAAAAATCTTGAACATACATTGTTTCATCACTTTTATTTGATGTGCATATGAAATTACTGCAAGTGGTGCAATTTGGTAGTCTATGTGTTGTATTAATTATTGTAGTATCATAAAGAAGTTTGGATTGGGAGGAACATTAATCTAGTTCTAAGCCCCCTGGCATGGGCAGGGACATCCTGCACTACATCAGGTTGCTCAGAGCCTCGTCCAGCTTGACCTTAAACACCTCCAGGGAGGGAGCATCCACAACCTCTCTGGGCAACCTCTTCCAGTGTCTCACCACCCTCATGGTGAATACTCACATCCTTCAACTTTTCCCCCTAGTTTGCCTCTAGACAGGTTCCACATAACCCTCTTATCCCCCATCTCCTGTCTCTGCCAACCCTTTTCCAGCCCATTTTCCCTCAAATCCTCCACACCTGGAGGTCCACTGGAGACTCCTCCCCTCCCCAGCTGTTCCAAATCAGCCCCATCCACCCCCTCTCCTTATTAACACCATCAGAGAGGAGCAGCAGCCACCATTTGCCCCCCCGTGGGGCCTGAGGGATGCTCCTCCTGGTGTCTGTGCTGCAGGACATCACTGGTGAGTTGCATTTTCTGAGGGGACACGGTGGGAGGAGAAAGGCCGGGGGGCCTGCTGGCCCCCCAGCCTGGTAGGCAGGGGGAGAGGGAGTTGATGGACTTGTGCTTCCATTTCTTGCCTCAATACTCTATGGGGTTTGCCTGAGGTCAGATGAACATTTAGCAGGAGTCTGGTGTTTTAACTCTGTGTTTCAAGTGCTGTTGATGCAATTTTCGTAGGTTCAGCCTTGGGATGGGGCAGCAGCAGTTCCATGATCTAAGAGCAAAGGCGGCAGCAGAGAAAAGGGCATTGTCTATTGAGGAGGTTTTATCTTTAAAGTGCTTTTGTGCCTTTATCATGTTATCCTTGCAAGACCATCTCTAAAATGATCTGTTAAACTGCTTCTAGCTGTGCAACAAATGCTGAGTGCCCTGAAAATTGCTTGAAGGAACATGTAGAGGCTCCAGCAGAATTCTGCAGGATGCAAACCTGAATTTACTGCTCTCCCATAACAGTCTGCCATGCTTCTTACTTATCAAATACCAACAAAATGCTAAGCTAGTCTTAAATGAGTTCCTCAATTATGGGAGGAGGATGCAGACGTATTTATAAAGGCCAGAAGTTTAATGGGAAGAAATTGCAACCTAGACAAGAGCAAAATTTCTTGGAGAGAAAAAAAACAGTTGTGAAAATTTGGTGTTTGGTGGTGTTGGGTGGCTAAATCAGTAAGTATTCAGAGCGGTGGGGTTCTTCAGTTACAGTTCAGGAGGTGCTAAGCCTCTCACCACTTTAACAGGCAAGGATTTACTGGAAAACATGTGGATGATGGCATGCAAAGGCAGTCAACAACTTGAAATTCTTATAATGGTGTGTTGATGGTATCTGAAGGCAGAAACAAGAGGCACAATGGGCAGAAAGAGTAATCAGACTGACTGGATGTGAGAGAAACAAATGTAATGCAACAGATCATTCTTTTAAAGTAAAGTTCAGCTTTTTCTTGCCCGAGAGACACAAGCTACAATGAACTTGAAAGACAAATAGATCAAAAATGTAGAATTAGTAAAAAAGAGGATGAAGGAGATACCAAATCTCACTTTGACATGAAATAATGCTTTTCATGGAGCATTATAAGTAATCACCACCTATCCCTCCTCAGAGATTTAGGCTAGGTCTCACATGATAGTGGGATGGTGGAGGAATGCATCAGTTTGCATTTTTAGCTGAGTTGGGAGGTGATGGCCGAAGAAGATTCCAGCCCTCTAATATAATTGCAGAAACACTGAGTCAAAGTACAGGGGGCTATTCTAGTCTTTATATGGCACTATTGATATTATAGTCAGAATATTGTATGAAATGTGTAGAAAATTGTTGATGCTGTGGTGCAGAAGATGAAATAGTAACTATTTTGTCATAAATGCAGGATTATCATTCCATTAGAGATTTTAAGGGAGGTGGATGAAGTAAGATTATATAAGAGAAGAAAGTATGCTAATATTCTGAGATTAGTCAAGTTATAATGAATAGTGGAATTTCGCCTTTGTGTACCCATTGAACCATGTACTAAATGGGGGGTGTGTGCACTTAAATAGTAAAAAATGAGAAATTACATGAGGACTATATGTACAGTACATGTACTTTCAAGTTGAGCACTAATATATCGCTGAAAAAAGAACCACATGTATTATTACCAATTATTACCACACCCTTAAATTTAGAAAATGGGGTCTGGGAGAAGCACAGAGAATCCAGCCAGCTGAGCTGAAGATCTTTGAATTTATTGAGCTCAGGCATGCTTGGGATTTCTTTTTTTTCTTGTTTTTTTTTCTTTTTAAGTTTTTTGTTGGCCTTTTTTTTTTTGTTGTTGTTCCATGACTGTTTTTGGTTTTCTCACTTTCAGCTTCTGTTCAGTTAAATTTAGCCTCTATGAATTTGAGATGTAAAACTGGGGTCAAATACAAAGTTCAGTCAGATTTGTCTCTAGAGCTCTGAATTCTGGTGCACCATCTTCTGTGCATGGCCATTAGCACTAAGAGGAACCATAACTGAGATGGTTTTTCAGTGTCCTCCGGACATCTCAAGTGATAGCAGCTCCCTAGGCCTGTGAGTACAGAGGGTTCCTGGCAGTCCTGACTCATTTTTCTTAGCCAGGGGAGAGGAATGGGAAGTTGGCCCACGATACGAGAATCGGGAAAAGACGCAGTGATGGCAACCAATATCAGACTCATCCTGAGATGGTTGGGCAGAGCAATGGGGATGAGAGTGGGGTGAGGTCAGACCACGGCAGGCAGGAGCATCATGGTGACATTGCCATGGCTATAGTTCAGGTGAAGGCCATGAGATTCAGTCAGAAACCGTTTCCTCAGAGTGGCAGTTGGCCACTAGCAGTTAGCTTTAATTAAGAAGGCTAAGGCCATCTTCAAGGTCACCACGCACTTACATTCCTTCTCAGTTGTCTGGATGCCCTGTTAGCTTCTGAGGACCTCCTCAGATCTGAAAAGATTACACTGGGGTCTTACCCATACTTCTTCACATAGTATCATAGAATGGTTTGGGATGGAAGGGACCTTCAAGATCATCTAGTTCCAACACCCCTGCCAGGGGCAGGGACACCTCCAACTACTCCAGGTTGCTCAATACCTCATCCAGCCTGGACTTAAACACCTCCATGGATTGAGCGAGCATCCACAACCCTTCTGGGAAACCTCTTCCACTGTCTCACCACCCTCACAGCAAAGAAATTCTTTCTTCTTATCTCCAGGCTCAATCTTCCCCCTTCTGCTTTGCATCCATTACTCCTAGTCCTGCCATCCTGGACCCTATTCAGAAGTCCTATCCCAGCCTTTCTGTAGCCTCCTGAAGGGGGTATTGAGAAGCTACTCTGAGGTCCCCCCTGAGCCTTCTTTTCTCCAGGCCCAACTCCTTCAGCCTGTCTTCACAAGGGAGGTGCTCCAGCCCTCTCATCATCTACACATACCTTGTCCATTTAAGATGCAAGTCTTCCCATCACACATTTAAGATACTTCATGTAACCAAAAAAACCCCAAAACACATTAGTATTTACTGAAAATAAAATGTTGGTTGTATAAACTGGGATTTTAAAACAGCTGGAAAATCCCAGCTCAAAGGGGCTGGGGTTGGAGAAGACAGGGACACAAGCATCCTCAACTTTGTCAGACACATTGCTGACCAAAGGCTTGATCTTGATCTTGCAGATGTCGTCTACATAAGGTATGGCCAGATAAAGATAGTCAGGCTTGGATTTCCACATCTCCCTTTGATCTTGTTCTCTCTGACATGGAGCAGCCTAAGGTTCATCGAGCCACATACAGAAAGAGCAGTCAGACTTCTAAAACTAATTGATAACTCCACTAGAGGGGAAAATTCAGTGCCCATCTTCATCTCATTACATGTTTAAATTCCTATATTTGGAGCAGTCTTTCTATGAAACATTCACCTAGCATTAGATTATGAGCTCAAAACCATGTTTTCTCATTACTGGGAGAAAATCACAAAGAAATTATTAACAGACTTTTTACCCCCAAGGTGTTCCATATACTTTATGGTAACACACTGAGCCTATTCTCATGGACTGGAGAGATTCACAAGAAAAACTGTCATAGCTAATGATTTCCCATCTTTTCCTAGCAAATAGGAATAGTTCTGTCTCCTCTTCATATTGCCCTGGTTCTGGGACTCCTATATTTGATCATGCCTTAAACATAAAAGATGAACAGCATCCACAATAACCTTACAATGCCCTCTAATTGCCAAGATTTAATACTTTTCTGTGGTTTGGAGCACCACTGGGCTTTATTTTGAACTATTATTAATCAAGTGTTCCCTATGTTGCATGACCTTATATCAGGATCTAATGAAACCTCTGTGGAGTTCATACTTTGAGTTATTTGTGAACAAAGCAGAAGCTGGGCAGAAATGTAATACCTACTCATTTGACCCCAGAGGGAGGAGCTAGCCAATGTTTTCAGAGGTGTGTGGGAATTCAATTACTGTATTGAGGCTCTGACTCTGAATTTAGGAAAAATATTAAAATATTTTGCCCTGAGTGTCCTTTGAAGAAACTAAAATGAAAAATTTTCAATCTTCTTATTCTGTTCTTCCAATTTTCTGGTTTAAATTATAACTTAGGAAGTATATATTTATGAATTCTGATGTATATCAGGTTTTTATAAAATCAAAATCACTGACATTTTGGATCAGTACAGAATGAGACAAAGACTTTAAATTCTTAAAAAATTTTTGTTTCTATAATTTTGGCATTTAGAAAGAAATTAATTCTGCAAGAGAAACTTAGAATCATCTTCTAGTTCAATGTGTTAGATACCTATGCTTACTATTCTTAAAGGAAATTGCTTGACATTTGTCAGTATTACATTTCCTTTGCCACCTGTCATTATCCCACTTCTGAAGCAGGTTTCTGAGTCCTTTGAAGCTTACTTGTAGAGGTTCAGTACTCCTCTGTTTCATTCGCCCTCCTCCTACCTTCATGCTTGGACATGAAAGCTTAAGAATTAATCAAGATTAAAAGATGTAGAGAATCTAAAAACTCATGGTGTGCTCAACAGGACAGCACTTAATTATTTTCTTTGCCTAATAGTTATTTTTGAACAGATCTTTTTTTTGCACAACTTTCTCATACCTTTTTCATTAAGGCAGGACATTATGACTTGTGGCTTCTATGTGAATCAGTGACAGGATATGTGGAAGTTCAAATCAATTATCCAGTTCAGCACAACTGCTACTACTCACTTTATGTAAGCAAACTGACAAATGGCTACAAATGGTTCTGGGGATGGGTCGCAAGAGGATTTATGCAGGCACACAGGTGGGGAGAGGCATGTGTTGTCTCCTGTGTCCTGACCTGTAGAAGGCATAATGGATTTTGCGCTAGAATAAGCTAAAAAGACAATCGGTGAGGAGAAAACAGGCCAAGCTCAATTTCTGAGTTAAAAACTTTTGAGCTTAACCTGGCAATATTCAAGCTTATGAGATCAAGATGTCACTGAATACTTTTCTCCTTTTCATTTCTAATAAGATCTAGTCTGAGTACAGAGAAAGGAAGAGATTAAAAAATGCCTTTTATGAGTAAACAAAATCAGGATTTAATTTATTTAAAGCAATTTTTTTCCTTGACCTTAAAAAAAATCTAATGGTTTAGTTTAATTAAATCAGCTAATGTTTTATCCAAAAGTAAAAATGTAAATTTTCAGTATTTCTTAGCTTTCAATGCTGTCAGCCTTCCTTCGAGTGTTGCCTTCAAGCTATAATATGCTCTAATATTATAAGAAATTAATTTATTGTGAATTCACTCTGCATTAGAATCCTACTGCTGTACATCAAAGGACATTTGAAGCTCTAATAGCTTTAATGCTATACACTATCTAAGTGTCTAGTTGCATAAAAGTTAGCACACTTTGTCCACATGTTGCATGCCTCTGATATTTTGGCTGTGTTTCTGTTACTAAAATGCTTTCCAGATGCCATCACTACTATTGCACATCTAATCCAAGTTTAGAATACCTAAACTGCGGAGGGGGGAGAAATCTAAGAATCAGTTCTTTAGGAAGTGGAGTAATCACTTGGGAACAATATTTAGAATTGTCTCACATTTATACTTATTTGGATATAAAGTCCAAGAAATGAAAGATCTGCTTAATCAGGATTTTATGATGCTCTGATATGTGTTTATAATAATTTATGATTGAATAGCTCTCCTCACTGAGAAACCGTTCTTGTAATCTGGATTTATTCAAATAACAGTAAATAAAGTTAAAAGGTCTCATTTCCTTGTAGCTGAAATGTTTAAAAAACTAAGATTTTTTTTTTTTTCCCTAGGTGATAAAAGAAATGCAACACTGTTCAGATACTGTGCTGAACTTATTTTCAGTCTCATGAGCTGAGTTGATATCTATGCTTTACCAACATTTTAGGCTGACAATGCAGTCACATATCAAAGTGATGTTTCCAGAAGACTCTAGGACTGATGCTGGCAAAGAGATTAGTAACCTCAGATATATTTATTCTCTAAGTTAAAGTAATGTTGTATTTCTGGTCTTTTTATTGGAACAACTGAAACATTTCACCTGAGTTATATTATGAATGTATATTACAAATTGTCTATACGTTCATTGAGGTTATGTTTCTTGCATTAAACAAGCTTTTTGAGAACAGGAGTTACCCTGAAAACACTCCTCTGTGCATAGAGCTTAATACAGAACCAAAGAGCTATACAACAGGAAGAAAATTATTTTGCATGCTGTATTATAAAGTTTAAAATTTAAGATACAATGTTTTAAGAAATTAGCTTTTCTATATCATTATGGTATATGACATAGTTATCCTCGCTATGTGTGATCATGATGGTTGCATTAAAGATTATGCTCCCTTTTAGAGTGTTAGGAAATTACTACTTTCTATCTTAACAGCAAAAGACTTCAGACCACACAGATTCAGATCTACTGGGCTGACTTGGGTCACACATGGTATAAACAAGTAGAATCTGTATGGGAATCTTAATATTTAAGCTGCTGTAAGTAAAGCAATGGATCAGATGGCGCCACTTACTATTTTACATCAGGGCAGACAAACAAAGGGAGATATATGGTTTCAGGATTCTTATTTTGTCAAAGGGAGATTAGAGCTGCAAAAGCTGCAGAAAAACCAAACTGATGAGGCATATCCGTTTGTTTAATGAGAAGTACTTGAAATGTTTAGTATAGAGAGGGACAGGAAGCCTCCAATTTTGCTGCAGTTTGGTTCACCCAAGCAAGGCTTCTTATGTAGATCTTCCCTTGTCTCATACCTTCCTGCAGTTAAATCGCCCCTCAATAATGCACTCTGCTTCAGATTTTAAAACTCACTAAATCTGACAGTTAACTGGAAAACAAGTGAATGTGCACAAGTGATTTTTCAATTTTGAGAAATTAAGGTTGAGTTTCAATTGTAGGTCACAGTTAATATTGACTCATTGCTAACCAGAATCCTGTGGAAGGGGAGAGGAGTCATGTGCTTCTCAGAAATCTTCCACTTCACACTCATATTACAAAATCCATGGAGACACTTTTAAAGCTAATCTGATCAATAGTATACCAACATAAAAATAAAAGCAAAACAACAAATATGAGTAGTCATAAGGTAATTTACAAAAAAATTTCACTTGATATTGGGATTTTTGTTTGAAAAATACTAAGAAAGAGCAACATTTTTAAAAATAGTTTTTGTGAAAATATTTATGCGTATGTATAGTCACATGTATTTAATTCTCAAAATCTAGTAAAATTCATAGATGAAATGCATTTAGTTATGCAGTTTTCTTCACATCTTGTGTTTAATAAGAGACAAAGATGGTATGAAATTTCTCATGAATGCTACTCCATTTTTACATTACTGTCCACATTTGTCTGCTTACATGTTGTGCATTGATGTCTCAACATCTGTCCTCCTGTTTGCCAAATGCATTTATGGTCAAAGCTGAACATATTTTTATTACAGACTGTATAATTAGCATCAGTGTAGATATGTGAATGAATCACAATCTTTCTTGAACAGCATAACACATTGGCATGATGGATCAGTGCTTCAAAGGACTTAAAGCAGCTCTCACACTCTCACTGTTGTCTTGGCTTTCGCTAGCCCCATGCTCTTTGCAAGCAGTTTTTCATTGAGCTTCTCAGCTTTTCTTTTTAAAGGGCTATAGTGTTTGTTTTGAAGGAAAACATGCAACTTTTAAACACTAACTTAGATGTTGCACATGAGCTATAGAATACATCTATATATCTATCCAGCTGCAGAATAACAGTAACTGCTTTTAGAATTCAGCTTTTTTCCAGCTGAATCAATTTAATACATTATTTTTTAAGCCTTGTGGGGGGCTATATTCCCTATATCATCTGCCACTTGAAAGGATAAAGCTGATCTTTTATTGTCTCAGAAGAAATAGCAAGAAATTACATCTGTGATTCTTGCGTTTTCTATCAATTATAAAATCTTAATAAACACTGGCTATTGATTTATATAAAATATGTTAAACATTGCTGTTGGCAGATGAAGAAGCTGTAAACTGAAGACTGAACCCTGCTCACTACAGAAAGAAAATCTTTGCCTTGGCATAAGAGACAAAAAAACCTCTGGTCAGGAATTCTTTACAGTGAGGGTGATGAAACACTAGAACAGGTTGCCCAGAGGGGTTGTGGATGCCCCCTCTCTGGAGGTGTTCAAGGCCAGGCTGGACAAGGCACTGAGCAGCCTGATGTAGTGGGAGGTGTCCCCGCCTATGGCAGGGGGGTTGGAACTTGATGATCTTTAAGGTCCCTCCCAATCCAAACTATTCTATAGGTGCCCAGCTACAAGAGGAGCCTTTTACCTGATTTATCTATGTCCTCTGGAAATGGTTACCTCCATCCAGATCAAAATTGAGGTGGAAGAGGTTAAGCAAAAGTTGAAAGGTATATTCTGACTTTCTCTATTAGGCAACAGAAAGGTGGAAATACATGTCTGAATAAAACCTCAAGATATAAGTTCTGGGACAGTAGAGGGAGAAGGAGGGCTGGGCTTGCCTCAGCAATTGCTCCCAATTCAGAATGACTCATATCTTTATTAGCTGGGAAAGAAAGGGAAAATGTCTCAAAGTGAATGTGAAGACTGGGTATAAAGGAACATGCATTAACTTTCCCATCTTTCTCTCTCTGTACCACTAATATTTTTGTGGATTCTTTGGGCTATTGAAAGTGTAGTATTTCTTTGTTTTAGCCTTAGATTTGCTCTGGAATAACAGACCTGCTGGATCAAAACAAAGCAAAACAACAATAACAAAACTAATTATAATTTATTGGAAAATAACATCTTTAATAAAGTAGAGATATTAAGATTTCATAAGAGGAATGAAATATTTTCAATAAGAAAGCTTACAGGCTGTTTACTTCCCAAATGCTATGATTCCCTAAGCATAAGACAGGGTTGAAAAATGCAAGATGCAGGCGTTTCATTCTTCTGCTCTCTGCAGAAGTTGCAGAAAGCTGCTGTTTCCTCCAGAGACAGGCATTTTTGAAAAGCCTTGTGTCCTTAGTTCACCCTTGAAAATCTGAACTCCTCGAACTCAAGCTTTCATACAGCCCTCTTGCCATCTTGTCATAATATCAAATTTGTTTCCTGGCATAAAAATAAGAAATACCTCCAAGTGATAATTTCACAATTCTTATTTTCCACATTAAATGAGTCATCTGTTAACACTTGAAATCAGTATCTTAAATCCTTTTGCCACTTTGAAGTTGCTAGCACTTACTGACTTCATTAAATGATGGAGGCATTTACAACTCTTCCTTCCATTTCTTAAACATTTAATTGAGAACTTTGCATAACCTTTCAATTCTATTGCTAGTGGTCAGCACTGCAGTGGGAATTCTGGTTTTGTACATGGTGGTCTCCTTCAGACTTAGAAGTCAGCAGGTGCTGAAGTTAATCTATTCTTGAAAGGGATATGGGATCTAGTTGTGTCTGCAAGCACTTATATTTGCAGTGCAATTGAGGGAAATGAAAACTGGGCACTAAAGATAAGTAAGATGGACAGGGAGAATGAGTGTGGGGATCACAATGTCATAGACAAGGGGTATGAAAATTAGGTTACAAGTTATAATTCAGAAGCTGCTTTCCTAACAAGTGTCATTGTGAAAGTCATGCACGTACAGAGTCTGAGCTGGGTGAATAGTGACAGTGAAGGGCATGCTGACAGGTTTCTATCTCTAGTTTAATTAGACCAAGATGTCCTCATGCACATGTTAATCAGTGTAGTTATAATGAGAGAGGAGAGAATGGATTTCTTAATTGTCAATTTTTGCAGACATTGTGCTTCTGCCCATAAATGAACTGATTCAAATCTTATTCTCTATGATGTATGTTTATTATAAATCTACAGTGACTTCATTAAGCAAATGGATGAACTGTTTGTTCTGCTCTGCTTTTAGATGTAATTTTGGACTTGATAAGAGCATATGTGATGGGGACTTACCAGTTCACATGTTTTTTTCTCTTTCTCTGCCACATAGGCACACAGAAGCACAAGCAATATCTCTTCTGTGAGTACAGAGAGACCATGTGCACTGGATCTGTTGGGAGCTTTAAAAAGAATTACAGAGGAAGAAGCTCAAACCAGTGAAGATCATAGCTTAAATTGTGTTTTTAATTGTATGTTGAATGTATTAGAAAAAAAAAATTATTTCTTGATCAAAGAGAAAGACAATACTTACAAAACCCCTTGAAGTGTGTGTTTTCTCTTGCTTCTGTCTGTTTTTAATAAACCTTAAGAAAAAGTATTCAGTCATTGAACAAAAGTCAAACTTTTGTTATGAAAGATGGGGGAAAAATAGAGTTTCTCATGAGTTTTTTACTGAGCTGAATGGAATTAAAGGAATAATTTATTAATAACCTTGACTATTTGAACTGACAATGAAATCTAAGCAGATTATGGTTGTTTTTCAGAGGTGTTGATTCTAAATACTTCTGCCTTTTAGCTTCTAGAGTAATAATAGCAGCATTTTCTCCATATCAGTCAAAGAATGGTGGGTCAGGGACCCTTTATAAAAAGTTTGTTACTGCAGCACCTTATTTTCAGCCATGACAGCACAGTTATTCTGGGAACAGGTGGCTCTTACTAGTTAAAGGGTATAGAGAAGACCTCTCTTGAAAGTTGGTGCTTAGAAAAGAGAATGTGGCAGGAAATGGAGGAAAATTCTAAATGGGTTATTAATGGACTTAAATTCAAGGATCACTGAAGCTATTTTGATAAAGGGAACTTTTCCATTGAATTCTTTGACAACGTGAAAGGCTAATAAAAATGATCTTTCTTCCATTAAAAATTTTAATGAAAAAAAAAAAAAATGTACTTAATATTTGTCCTTTCTTAGGGTTTCTGGGTTCAATATAATGCAAGATAAGAGTTCCACAGCCAAATATAACCATGAAGATTTTGAGGAGAATTCCTAATATTCAGGACTTTATATACCAATGTTAAATGAACAAGTCTTCAAATATTTTTAGGAGTGTATTTAAAAAGGAAACTAAGTCCTGATGGCCACTGTATTGCAACTTCTGTAGTATAAAACTACCACTGCAAAAGACAGTATCTCTGAAAGCACTGACAGCAAGCTAGAAGAGTGACAGTTATCACAGCAAGATGAAGAACAGAAAATCACAACATTCTTTCTATTCCACTACATTCCCCTTCCTCTTTGTTAGATTTCTGGATTTGGGACAAAGCTAATTTTAAAAAAATTGCCTTTCAAACACCTACATTATGACTAATTTTAGTTTCTCTGTAGAATATATGAGTGCTAGCAATATATTGTTTTTCTTCTAAAGCACAGGATGCAGAGAAAAATGGCACTCTTGATACTATTTGTAAGAAATACACTTCTTACTATGTATAAGGCAATGGAATAGGATTTTCAAGGTTTGGCTAAAATGATGGATAGTCCTTGATACACAAATAGTTTTGTTCTATTTTATTCTGGTTTTCCAGATTTAGCTAACAAGATAGAAAGCCCAATAAAGACATTAAGTTATTTTCTTTGGACTATTATTTCGAAGATATTTTCATACTGAGACAATGACATTAGCAGGTTTAAGATCAAGTTCTAGCAATATTAACATTCTTTTTCTTTATCATGTTTTCTTTTGGCTAGCAGTAAAAGTTGAAACCAAAAAAAAGCAACACAACAGCAAAAGAGCTCCTTTGTCATCTTACAGTATCAGCTATTTTTGTTTAAAGGACCATAAATTCTGTCTAGTTAACTCTGTTTCACAGTTGAGGGGAAAAAGAGAGCAACAATGGAAGAGATCAAATATACTAGGGGGAAACAAACTTGCTCTCATGTGCCCAGAGAAGTATCTGTTGATTTGTTAAGTCTTTATCATTTTATACAAATGTATTTTAGAAATTGTCTTGGTTGTACATTTGTATAATGAAGTGTTCTATAAAAATAGTTTTGATGTTTCACAGCCTCTTAGAAGAAGGAATTAAAAGTTTGCTTTGAGCACAGGGGTTTATCAGGTACTTGCTGTGACCTGTAATAATGATTTTTTTTGCTTCAGAATATTATAAAATCTATGCATTAAAAATAAATTAATGATTACTTTATTGGTGAGATGAAGCTGTTTTCTTAGCACAACAACCCCTTGCTGCAAACAAGAGGTAGAAACTGCTTCTTAAGCAAGAGATCAAACACTGGTGCCCTAAGTGTACTGCAGATTGTTGTTCTGACAGACCAAGGGTACTTTAGATAAACATCCCTCCATAAAATGAGATTTGTTCCAGTCTTACAAAAGTGTTTTATTTGCTGCTAGAACAGTTTGTTACTGGAAAAAGGTCAGATCATTAATCTAGAGGAAGATTTCTTCTGTGGTCCGAAGTTATGGCACTGTTTGCTAAAAATAAAAGCTCAGAAAAATCTATTCCTGGGCAAACTCATTTTTATACTGCCAAACTCCATCAGTTCTTCTGTGTAGCTCTCACTGTGCTTCTCTGTGCCTTGTTTGGTGGGTGAAAGAAAGCAAAAGGGCAAAATTTAGTCATGAACCCATATGCATTGTCATTCATGCTCCAAGCATTCTTGCCTGCAGCATTCTGAGTCTCACATGCATTGCAAGATATAGCTGTGAGCTGCCCCTAGATGAGGAAGAAATTATAGAGGGAAGAAAAGCTGCTTTTCTGTGTGTGGAAGAAACACACTGGAATTAGATCTGGAAAGGTTTATTCCACCAGAACTGTATCACTGTGAAGGAAAACTAGATCAGCAGGTCCATATTAGACACTGGTAATGTAAGAACCTGAAAGACGCATCAAGTTTTTTGGAGATGAGGAAAAGAAGATGGAGCTTATCCCTCAAGTACTTATGGTCTAGAAGAACTTTGGTTAAGCTTCCATCGTGCATGTTCATATTCACAAGAATAAAAAGAGGAAAAGTCAGAATGTCAGGATGTGGAAAAAATTGTGAAATGTCAGCCATATCCCCATGGCTGTGAGTCTTTTTATCAGAGCACCACACTATGATCATGTCACAATGCTAACAGTTATGATCAGTGAACAAGCCGTCTCAAGAATTTTGCAATCCTATTTTTGTTTCTCAAAATCAGCAACTAAACCAAAACTCTTTTCCTTCCCAGAGCTGATTGAGGAACTGCAGCAATTCATCCAGCTTGCTTAAATGCTTGTAATAGGAGAGCAAGAAGAATCATAGAATAGTTTGGGTTGGAAGGGACCTTAAAGATCGAGTTCCAACCCTCCTGCCATAGGCAGGGACACCTCCCACCACATCCGGCTGCTCAGTGCCTTGTCCAGCCTGGCCTTAAACACCTCCAGAGAGGGGGCATCCACAACTCTGAGTAACCTGTTCCAGTGTTTTACCTCCCTCACTGTAAAGAATTTCTTTCTTACGTCGAATCTTAATCTACACCCTTCCAATTTACATCGGAAAGAGGAATTAATCTGTCAGCATTAGTGGAAGGTCCAAGTTTTCTTGGCCCCAGGCAACTCTTACTACTGCAGAGGTTTTCTGCAGTCAAATCAAGTGAGGTAGTTGTCTCTGTATCTACATATTAGAGGAATCAACTGGTCAAAGGAGTCACCACCTCAGCAAGACAATTAGCAACCATAGGGATAAGGAAGGCTATGGCCTCCTTAATTTTTTTAAAAATTGTATTCTGTGTCATAAGATAGAACGCTTTATGTCTCAGGTCTCTTGAAAAATCAAAAGAGTATTTGCCCCATCTTTATTTTCTCTGTTTTGTGTTTCATAATTTGCCTAATCCTTAAGACAGTAGATAATTTTACAAGGGTATAGCAGAGAAGGAAAACAAGAAAGACAGTTTCCTACTGTAGCTTATGTCTGATTTGATCTGACCTCTTATCCTATTAGCATTGATATTTCATATGGGCACCACTGATACCATCAGGAGCCCTCTGAGGTGCACCATAATGGCTTACAGAACCCTGGAAGAACCATTAAGGGACTCTATTATGAATATAGTTTTTTCATCAGTCTTCCTGGTTAAAGAGAAGGGGGTTCAAAGCTCCAGTCACATCTGGTGAATTAATTAAATGGTTCCAAGGACTAGTGCCACAGCTTGAGGTCTAGCTACTTAGACCATGAGACTGGCTTTGAGAAATCTGCTCTACTGGGAGCTCTTACTGGGAAAAAATAATTTAGTTTCAAGAAACAGACTGGTTAGCACATATGTATACTANACTAGTGCCACAGCTTGAGGTCTAGCTACTTAGACCATGAGACTGGCTTTGAGAAATCTGCTCTACTGGGAGCTCTTACTGGGAAAAAATAATTTAGTTTCAAGAAACAGACTGGTTAGCACATATGTATACTAACATGTGCATTGTGATTCCTGTTGTTTCTGTCTTAATCTGAATCTTTACTATATGTTTCTTTAAACAATGTGACCCTTGTGGTGGCTAACAATGTATTTCTTTAGCAATACTTTCTGTGAAAAGATCACATTGGATTCAGTCCCTTCAAAGTGGAGTCTAAGTCTGCTGTCCTTTTCAGTCCATATTCTTTAACAAATCCAACTCAGCACTTTGTCTTCTAACATAGATATTAAAGCACTTGAACATAAAGGCCTTGAAATTCATTAAGGTTTTCCTCCCAAGAAAGGAGAGCAAAAATAACTAACACTTTGAAAACTCCATAGTTTTCCCACAGGAATTGGGTATAAAATCTGAACACCTGAAACTCCTATGAGCATTAGAAGCAGAGGGAGCATGGGGAACCTCTAGCATCTCTGAATCAGGATGAAGTACCAAGGTTTTATCATTCCTTATTGACTTTATAGAGAGTATGTTGTTATAAATAAGGAACATTCACTATTCAGAGAAGTGCAGAACCATCATCATAGAATCACAGAATGGCTCAGGTGGGAAAGGACCATCAGATCACAAAGTCCAACCATTAACCCTACTCTGGCAAGAACCATAATTACTTCAGCTCTTCAGCTGTTCCTCTGTGTCTATGTCTGCCCTTCTCTCAATTACCCCAGGGATGGTGCCTGAATATGTGCCCTGGGCAGCCTGTTCCATAAACCTCGTCTTCTGAGATTTGCTCATTCAACACTGATGAAAGTTTCATCTAAGAATTTATTCTACAGCAAAAAGTAGCACCTACTTACAATGCTTCAAACATGCTTATGGGAATAATCTAGATATAAGAAAGAAATTCTTTATGAAGAGGATAGTGAAACACTGGAACAGGTTGCCCAGAGAGGTTGTGGCTGCCCCCTTCCTGGAAGTGTTTAAGGCCAGGCTGCACAAGGCACTGAGCAGCCTGATGTAGTGGGAGGTGTCCCTGCCTATGGCAGGGGGGTTGGCACTTGATGATCTTTAAGGCCCTTCCCACCCAAACTATTTTATGTTTCTATCACAGACTGTAGATTTGCTGATTTCTTGAAATTTCCATCTGCATTAGTTAGAGAGCACAATGATTAGGCTGTGCTAAGTACTGAACAATATTAATGCAAAGACAAATATTGCTTAGTCCTTGTCCATTACTTTGATTCAGAAAGAATAAAAATAAGTAATTAAATGTGCTTGCTTCACTCTCACTAGATTTTTATTTCAGTAAAAGCTAAACAGCTGTAGATAACCACAGTGTACAGTTAATGTGCTGTGTGCATGTAACATCTTTCTATAGTGAATACAAAATACTTCACTGAGTAAGTGGTAAATTAAAACAAGTAATGTGAAACACTGTATCATTTATCTTTTAAGAAGAAGCAAAAATACCCCCAAAGCTAAAACTAAGTCTAATATACATATCACCAGAAGTGCTCAAGTTCTTTAAAATTAGATATTATAAAGATAACAATAGATTGTCTCCTTACATTATTAGCAAAAAGGAGTAGCAAAAACAATATGTTTAAAGTTTTCAAGCTGTCATAAGAATTTTATTTATTTCTCTTCATATAATGCCTTTGGGAATCAAACTCGTAGGTTATCTGTTTCAAGTTTTGGAATATTTTCCTATAACCAACACTAGCAACACAGCTAACAGGAGGAAAAAACTCCATCTACTAGTGAATCTTGAAGAAGTGATTAGTTAAATTGTCAGGGTTTACTCCAAGGATTGAGAACAAATGTGTATTCTAACAGACTATCAGACTAACTATAACATCAAAGGCTCTGGAGATTAATATGCAATAATTTATTGACTACTACAGCCTTACTGTCTGTGCCACAGATGGAATTAAAGGCATAGACACATCTGGATTAGTTTAATCATTTCTTAGTTATAACAGGGAATGAAGGAGTCATTTAACTTAATTAGTTTTTGTTGTTTATGAACATCTGGAGTTTCTGATCATGTTAACTGTAAATAATATCTCTTCCAAAATATTTCACATTCTGTATATTAATGTATCCAAAGATCTAAAGAGAATAACTAAAGAGGGATAGTAATGGAACATAGTGACATTAGGAAAGAATTAACTGTTTAAATAAGAAACAAGCCTGGCCTCCTGTCCAGCTCAAGATGTATGTAGTCCAGTGACTTATATGATAGCTTAAATGCTGGTGGAACCAGTTGAAAATTGTTCATCTGACAGATTTGCTCTGTTTCTCAGTAGACATCTAAGCTTTTGGCAGTCATTATTTTTTGTGGTGTTCTTCATAAATAAAATTATTATTTCCTTTTTTTGTTAATCTGAGAAAGGCTGAACATTTATAGCGAGGAAAATGCTGCCTATATGTAGTAAAAGTTTGGACATTTTGAAGAATAATATATTTAAACTACTGATTTGGGATGATCAGTGATTTGCTGCTGGAATATCTTAATTTATAAAGCAATTTATGGCTGCTTGTGTCTCCACTGTATCTTCCATTGACATCCATAAAGCCATGATCTTAAACTCCAAGCATCAGTGTGGAGAACTTCATTGTTTCCTTTCTTTCCTCTATCCTTTTTCTCTTTGTTCAAGATTATTGAAGTTTATGTATCTTCTTTTCCTAAGACATCTTTTGGAACTTAGGGATAAGCTTCCTGCAGTGAGTTCATAACTTATCATGTGCTGTCTTCCTTGACAATTGTCTAGGAAGAACATTTAGGAATTTCCAGTTTGTGGCACTTTCCTGCCTTGTTCCAAACATATTATGCCAGTCTTTGTTGATAAGTCTTCAATGACAGAAAACACTACAACTTCAGTATAGTGGATCCATGTGCAAAACAAACTTTTTTATGAGTTTTTAGGGTTTCTTTTGAGCAGAGAAATGTGCTTCTACATATTTTTACTTCAGACAACAAGGGGAAGTAGGCATAAGCTGCATAAGAGGAATTCTGACTAGATATTAGGAAAATTTCATGACCAACGAATTTCATGATTTCAAACATGGCAACAGGTTGCCCAGACCAGCTGTGAAAACTTATATCCTGGTGGATACAATAAAATTTAAAACTCATTTAGACAACTCCCAGAGCAACCTGAACTAACTTTGAAGTTGGATCCAACTTTGAAGCTTTTTAGGGGAGAAGTGAGTTTGGGCCAAATGACCTATGGAAATGTGTTTCAAGCTCCATTTCTTTGTGATTTAGTTCAGCTTATATTTGATGTGTCACTAATCAATTCCATGAACTATAAGTGTAGATCATTACAATCATATTTTTGCCATTTGCAATAAAAAATAAAGTATTTTCTTATGATTAAATTTTAATTTTGCTAGTCTAACTTCCACATTTTCAATAGATGGCACTATTATTTTCTATAACATAGCTCAGCCTGGGATCATCTTTGTTAAATGAACACATGAATTAATAAACTATGGATTTAGACTATTAATGCAGTTTCTGAGGGTAAGTTATAAAGAGAATACAACAAATACTTTGTCTTCATATTCTAGGCTGCCCAGAGAAATTGTGGTGTCTCCTTCTCTGGAGACATTCAAAGCCTTCCTGGACATGTTCATGTGAAACCTGATCTAGATGTTCCTGCTCCAGGATGAGATGATCTCTTGAAGTCCCATCTAATCACTGACAATTTGTGATTCTGTGATATTATAGGTGGAATGTTATCTACTGTTATTTCTATCTTCAACTTTTCAAAAATCTGAAAATCATATTCTTAAAAAGATGGAAAAGTCTGTTGATTGTAACATGAAGTTAGTTCAGCATAAAAAGTATGTACTTCATACTTATTAAATCAAAATGGGAAAAACTAGTTGCTGTTACATGCCATGAATATAGATGTACACAGAATAAACCAATTAATTTCTTTGAGTTTGGAAGGGGAGCACACGTGTACTTTTCCTTTTGAACAAACAAGTTCATTATTATTTTTCAGTTGAACTTTAAAAGTACATTGAAAATCTGAAATACTATTTCAGCCAAAATCTCCCACTGAAGTTACTGACACAGAACACATTCTTATCAGCTCTCATTGGTTATTCAATAATCCTTATTTTACTTTGTTTATTTTCTACCTGTATACCAGCATGAGGAAAGGAGAACAGATTCAATAACCTAGCAAGAATCTCAGTAGTGGTAAATTCAAGTTCCTTAAATTATTTCTATGGACAGTCAAGATTATTCTATTTTATCAATAGAGAAATTCACTTATGTCCACAAAACTGGTATATGAATGTATGCAACTTAAGTGTCTCTAATCACTGCTGCAAATTCCAAGACCGTGTATATCTACTTGTGGAGCCAGTAATTCTGCATTTTTTCCCCTCTGTTTCTTTTTTGTGGGCTTTGTTGATTTTTTTTCCTCCTGTATAAATTATTGTCATATTGTAGTTCTATTTCTTCTTTTTTTCCTTAGCCTGCTTTTAATCTTTTCTTTATTCCAGCCTCTTTTTAGACCATATGTTGATTTAGCATGTGTTATGCAATTGTTCTACAAAGAACAATCCCAAATCCCTCTTCTGTGTGCTTGATAACTGCCAGGTATTTAGTATTCCCTCTACTAGTGTGTTTCAGTAATCTTCATATATTTGCAGCTGGTTTTCTTGTCCATATCATTTATGCTGATGAGAAATATCATGGCACCTGTTGAACTCCCCTCAGTATTTATTTGCAGATTGGCACATTTCCATTTGACATGTAATTTGCTTTCTGTTCCATTGACACATTTGGTCCTGAATAATTCCCTCCTCATCTCTCCCATTGTCTATCAGAAAGTACTGCTCACACCATAGACAGAGAAAGGACAAGACAGAAAACTTGTGCCAGAGTGTACATCAGATTTACAGTCTTCAGAGGAATTTGCAAAAGAAGTACCAATGATAGTTCTTGCTATGAAGGTCCCAAATTTTGTTTAAATTTGTCCTACCAGTATCATTACAAATATCATCATCACTGTTTTTATTATCATTATTATTACTGTCAATCATTTTCCTGTCCTTTCCCTTTCTGTTCCCACTAAGCCCACTAAGGTTCATATAGGATCAAGTATGACTAATTTATAGAATCATAGAAT